>VYXC01000155.1:580164-681971 GCA_013397175.1 Platysteira castanea
CAGAGGGTTCTTCTGATCTTCATGGATTTTAATGTACATACATTTTTACACACATAAATGTATACTGGTGGGAATAATTGTTTGCTCCAGGCTGATAATGTAGAACAGTAGGAAATTTCTGCTTTTAAAAATTCATAAGGCATAATACAGATCAGAGCTGTGCTACAGGAACCGACGACTGTTCAGCTTCTGTAAGGAAGTCATGATTTCCTCCAAAGAAATATTTTAGTGCAAATCAAAAGGGTATTTTGACTAAGACACATGAACTGATTAATTAAATCTCTTCTATTTCCAGAATCTTTAAGCTCTTAATCTCAGTGTAAAAAAGGATTTTGGAAGGGTGGACCTATACCATTTCTTGTGAATAAACTGGTTTTTAAAAATTTATTTACCAACTTAAATAATAACTGACTTAGTTTTATTCAACCAAAACAAATAAAGAGAAATATATTTTTAATTTAACATGCAGTGGAAAAGGCAAAAAAAATCTAAATTTTTAATCAGTTGGAAGTTAATCTTAGGAACTAGAAGCCTGAAATATTTCCAGGGAACTGAATACCAAACTGTGTAGCACTGATTATTCTCATAAAAAACTCAGACTGCTGTATAGAGAGATTTTCATATGGCTTTTCAAGAAGCAAGATTAATATATAAAAACATCACAGCCAAGAGCTGGAATATCTGTGCATACTGTTCTTAAAATGATTGAGATGTGGCTCAATTGATATTTTCCAACATCAGTTGTCCTTTTGGTTGGCATTACATAAATCTCACTGGGAGTCAATTGTAGGTGTGGGATCGCACTGTACGGCGTGGCTTCAGAAGTGCACCGACATCACTGGAGTTTCTCAGAAACGAGTAGTAAGGACAGCCCACAGTTCCCCTCTAAACTTCTGTCTGCCAGGCAGAAGAACCAAAACATCTTCCTGGGATATGATAATTCTTTCCCAGGAGCCATTTGAGCTTCCAGTGGGATTACAATTTTCTCCATTTGATTTAAACTCTGTCACACTGTCGTGTCAGTTCAGGCTCCCCCACTCATCTGGCTGCTGTTGACCAGAAAGGTTTGAAGCTTTGCTCTCCAGGCTGGGAGCCTTCAGCACAGGGAGTAGTTTGCAGTACACCCGTGGTCCTCCTATGTGTATCTATCTGGAGGCATATCAACTTATACAGAGACCTGAACTGCAATGTGAAGCACAAGCCAAGGTAGATGTGGACCTGGTCTACACCTCAAATGCAGTTTATTCCTGAATTATTTAGATGCTGATTTTGCAAGTCAGTGCCCAGATTCACCCATTTATAAACTCTTCCTCCACTGGAGAGCTCTCGATGATGTAGCTTCCAGCTGGAGGAAGTATTAAATTGCTTTCTGGTAATTCAAGGTCTCCTCAGCAGCTAATGTGCATCCTGTACTCATCTGCGCTTTGCTCTTCAAAACCTACAAAAGTCAAAAAGAAAAAAAGAAATACGTCTATAGCTGGTTTTGAAAACATTTTTTAAAACAGCTTCAGGAAATCCGTAACAGAATATATACGGGATAGGTAATAAGGTGAGCACTTCAAGTGGTGGCACTTATACTCTGCATGTAGAGGTAATTATTGAATTAGCCTTCTAATTTCTAGTACAAGACAGGAAAATTATGTTAAAAATCATTTTCACAAATGGATTTCTGATTATTAAATTTGTCTTATCTTTATAATATGAAACATTGGTAGTCTAACTTTATTGCTCTGGGAAGTTATCAGTTCTACCATATTCATGGACAACACTGAAGCTTTTAGAAACTGAAATGTGACGCTTGAAAGGTACAGCTGTAAATTTAGTTTGAAGTTTAGTCTCTGGCAAATTATCCCTCCAGTGGCAATCCAAGTGTTCCCCAAGTGCTCTTGGAAGTATGTTCCAAGGGCATCACATAAATTACGGCTGTATAGCTCTTGCACCCTATTGTTTGCCACAACACTTGCTAGAGCTTAAGTCTACTAATATGAGTGTACTGACAACCAGAACATACTAATGTAACTTTGAATATAAGTAATTAAACCCTCGGGGTTTTTTTATTTATATGTGAAGAATGCTATAGGAGTTGCTAGACTGTAGGAAGTTATAACAAAATTATGATCTTGAAAAAGCAGTGGTTTTTTGGAAAGAATTTTGAGTTGCTAACATCAGTCCTGCTCATGGAAGACAGAAATTGTCCAAAGACAACCAACACACAAATTATACAGTATCACATTCTTATATATTTGGAACTCTAGTGATACACTTTTGAAAGTACTGAGGGTTTTGCAACTGCTGAAGTAAAAACAGTGTCCATGCCTAAAGGAGGAAAAGTTATTTTAGTAATATGAAGAATCTTAATCTGTATCAAATATTTGTGCACTGAATATCAGTAAGGTAAACAGGATGAGATGTGAGTTTTGGCTGTTGTCAGTTTATGAAGCTTTTACTAATTCATCCCAGGCCGCATGATGCTGCTCTTTAAAACTTCTGAATTCTGGTGTAATTAAAACTCAGGTGAATTTTTATTGCACTCTGTTTTAATAAAAATCTGATCCAAATATTTCAATTTTTTTTTGTCTTACTCTACTTACTTTTACTTTACATATGCACATATATATTCTAAGAAAGGATTGAAAGAGAAGGAGTTTTGCTACACATAGGATTTTGACAGAGAAACCTACATTCTGTGTGTGAAAACACATTTTTGATGGTCATTAAGTATCACAGAATCACAGAACGGTTGAATTTGGACATCACACTTGAGATCATCTAGGCCACTCCCCTGCTTAGGGAGGGTTGGTTAGGGCAAAGTTGTATCCAGAGCTCTGGACCATCTCCAAGGATGGAGTCTCCACAGCCATTGTGGGCAGAGCATGTCATATCTCTGGGAAGCATATCTCACTGTGCTTGCAATGCCATGATGGGATTTAAATATATAGGTTTTAAAATATAACATATATAGGTATATATTTTTCCTCTGAGAAGAATATCATGCAGTCCACCATAATTCTGGGGAAACACTGGAAATACTTGCAGAGAGATCTTTCCCAGAAGAGCTCAAATACAGCTTCAGGAATCCTAGTTAAAGCATTTACTGGTAAAAAGACAGTTTTACCCAGAGAAGTCCACTTCTATTACATGCCCATATAGAGACTTTATTAGTGTCTAGAAATTTTTTCCTACCAACTACTCATTTAGCACTTCACATTCTGTTAGGGAAAAAAAAAAAAAGGCTAGTTAGGAAAGAACATTTTAATTTTGTGGGAAATCAGAATGACTATAAAATATTTGTTTTATTCCAAGTCACAGTATGAAAGGAAAGCTGGGTAAAGCAAGCGTTATTTAACACTAAATAATTTCATTTCCATGACTTCATCAGACTTACATATCAGCTATTCAGAAAATAGTCCCAAAGAGAGTCTTTAATTTAAACTGTCTGATGTTCTTTTGGCAGTTGTAGTGAAACCAAGAGATTTGTTCTCCAGAAAACTTGGACATAGTTTCAGTTCAAAGAAAAGGGGGGAGGTGGACTGGTGGTTTTGTTTTTTTTTTTAAGGTAGATTTTACTGCAATTTATTCAGTTACTGTCAAACAAACAGTATTTTTCTGGAAATTATTATAATTAACTATCGTACTTCTTTCAAAAAACCTAGTATATTTTAAAAGCAGAAAATGTTCTCTGTCCACAAAAGCTAACACCCAGTGAAAATAAAAAGTGCCATATCTCTTTCCAAAAGAAATTTTATTCACACAATTCAGTGGAATAAAACATGTTAGAAATTATTTTCCCAAACTAAATCCTTTGCTTCAAGCTATAACTCAAATATATTCTCAGAAAAGGCATAATGGAAATGTGAATAAATAAATGTTGGTTCAACTTAGCAAAATAAAACTCTCTTTGACTAGCTGGAGACAGAAACACTTTCAAATAAGTCTTTGTAAGCTGCTTCAGGAAATTAGTTCTAGAAATGGTGTTTACTGAAAGGAAAATGCTACTAAGAAAGGCGCTGTCCCTTATTTAAAGTTTCTTTCAAAGTCAATTGTTCTTTTCACTGTTGCTAGGTCTGGAAAAGGTGCCAAAAGACCTTCCCCCAGACACAACCCTGTTGGACTTACAGAACAACAAAATCACCGAAATTAAAGAAGGAGATTTTAAGAACCTGAAGAATCTTCATGTAAGTGTATAAATGAACTGGTATTTGCCAACAAAAATGGGGAGAAAATGTGATTTTAGCCTGGTACTGTGTTTTTTAAGGAAAACTGATTAAATTCTTTGTGATCTTCCTCCAGCAATGCAGCCTATTTATTTCTATTCCCATTCCTTTCCTGCAAACTTTCTTGTCATACTACAGAAGTTTCTCATCTCTTTTCAGCTCTTTATACGCGTCTCTTGTCCATTCAGACCCCTGATCTCCATCATAACTTCTCTCACATATTTATTTGTGTTTTCAGTCTCTTTGGCACAGTGACTTGGTTATTTCCATCTCAACCCTGCCACCTCACTCCCTTATTACTGTATTCCTTCCCCTCCCACCTCTGAGCTCACCAAGATTTGTACGTGCCATGTTTGTCAGCAGATATTCTGTACTAATTTTAATTCAAGAATCTTTCCAAATCACTCTTCTGTCCCCTACACTACAGTGAAACTGTGTTTTTGCAATAACTTTCTCTTAGTAAAGCTCCACCCTCATCATTCTTTACCTGCCAGTCTCTTCTAACACTGCTGTCTGGTTTCCTCTTTGCTGAAATATTTTCCTTCCTGGTTTCTGTGACTACTTTTTTTTTTCTGGTTCACCTCTTCTTTTCCAAGTTTCCATCAGACAGCTACCTTCCTCTGTTTCTAAATTTTTTTGCTCTGTCTGAGGCCCTCCTCTCTGTCTATAGTTTTTATCAAAATCTTAAAATTCATACCTCATAATTTTACCTCAATTTCTGTTGAACTATCTTTCTTTAGAGAACAGAAAAAGGCTATTCTCTGTCTTTGAAAGTAATACCCTAATTCAGACATATGCCTGGAATTATTATTTTTCTAGACTTTCAACAACTTGTTCTGTGTATTCCTCCGTTTGATTCTCTATTATTATAAGCAATATATTATTTGGCTTTGCTTGCCTGGCTCTTTACAGCTTCTTTCTATTCTATTCTATTCTATTCTATTCTATTCTATTCTATTCTATTCTATTCTATTCTATTCTTTCACAAACAAGGAGCCAACTCCCACTTTTCGTCCATTACTGGTGCCAATATCATCACCCAAGGAAGCACTGTTTCAAACAAGAATCTTCATTCAACCACTCATACTTGGAAGAAAAATCCTGTAAAATTGCACCTCTTTTAACTTCTTCCTAAGTCCCTCTTAAATATTTGTTTCAATCCAACATCAAGAAGACAGTTTTAAAAAAAATATCTAGTGATAGATAGAATGCCAGACTGTCCATAGGGAGGGGATCTGCACGGTGAATCATGATGAAGTTCATGGCATCTAATTTTAGCATAGGCGCCTATACTTAATCTAGTTCCACAGATAACCTCTAAAGTCAACAAAACACGTCCTTCCACATCACATTTCAGTAGGCTGGGTTTAAGAATGAGAAAAATTGTTCCCCAGATTTTTTTTTCTATTCCCTTCTTTGGCTATAAAGCAGATTTGACACTGTAATTCCTACCCATTTGTTTTGGTTTTCTTCCACCTTGGAAAGAAGTCCAGTGTTTTTGCGAAGATTATCTACAAGGTGGTAAAAGACACAGAATTTTAATCAGTGAAATTAATCTTTTGGCAATCCTCCTTCACGGGGCTGCATTAAATGAGTCGGAGCATGGTATTGCAGATGAAAATCACTGCTTCCAGTGACTTCTACCCACTTGGCACTTGGTTCAGGTCTCAGTTACAGATCCTGCTGAGAGCTATGCTGTTGTGAACTATTTTATCTCATTGAAATTAACTCTAAGGGGTTTTCTTTGTTTTGGTTTGTTTTGGTTTGGTTTAGTTTTGTTTTTCTTTTTTTACAACAGATGCAATTTAATAGTGAATTAAATAAGTAACTCCCCAGGGAAGAAATTATTTGTTTGACTTACTGACAAAAACACCCAGTACATGCTTAAGGACCACTGGACATAATATATTAGCATAAATTTAAAAAAAATAACCTTCAGAACTGCTATTTTCCTGGATTTACTCAAGAACAAACAATGATTCTCTCAAGGTCCCCTTCCAACCCAAACCATTCTATGATTCTATGATCTCTTCCCCAAAATAATAATTTAGTCATGCAGTACATTTATGTAACTAGGCACCATCTTTGCTCTCAGCAGGAATATTCCTGTGTAACATCTGGGAACGATTCCCATTCTCCAACTTTCAATTAAATGTTTTTTTTTTCAGAGGGAGTATTGTTTTTAGAAAGTAAAACTCAAAAGCATTGTTGTTGACAGAGGTCTATTATCTCATTTATTTTAAAGAGATATGAGTGTGTGATATCTATATATATAAAATGTATGTGTTTTTCGATCTTATTTCCTGATAAACATGGCTTGGTTTAATGTCACACTTGACAGTGTGATGTTCAAAAACTTCTTAGACATTACTAAACTTTCTTTACTCTACTAAAACAAGAAGATTCACAAAAATTAACTGTATTATTGTTTTAAAGTCTAAAATGAGAAACTGGAGTTAACCTTTTGCATGAAGTGGTGACTTGAGGGAACAATTCTTTAAACCCCAATTTTCACAGGTCTTGAAGAAAAAAGCAGTTTATACAGTATTTTAATTTTGAATAATCCATTAAAATATCTTCTTAATACTTATAGCTGTCATCACAGGTGTATTAGTTTTAGAAGACATTTTCATGAACAAGTTGGATTGAACCTAAGGTTCAGCTGGTACTAAAGTCCAGAATGAGTAGCAAGAAAAGAAAGGATTTACATATAACTTGCCCATGGCTTCTCTTTCAGTACAAATGTAACTGCTTGTGCTACACAGTGTAGTACACAGCACTGGAGGACACAGCACTGGAGATGAAAGAGAAATTAGAACCTACCAAAATATTCTTTGTGCTGAAAATTTTCCTAAGCAGATTTCCCAAGAGCAGCTAAAATTTGCAGCTGTGGAAATATGGCAAGCAATTAGAAGATGATACAACTAAAGGAATATTTACCTGCAAATAATAGATTTCTGCCAGGAAACAAGAGTCAACAGTTATAGTCCACTTGATATTTTCATAGTTTTAAATTATCCAGGAAAAAGTGGCTAAAGTATTAATGTTGTGTTGTAAAAACAGAGTGAGACTTCACTCTATTTCAAAATGAAAGATAAGATTTTTGTTTGTTTGTTTGTGTTTGTTTTTGTTTTGTTTTGTTTTTAGCACAAGACTCGAGAGAATAGGGGAAAAACTGAAGACAGGCTTTTTTAAGGGCTGAAGACTGAGTTTCACAGTCTCAGAAAACCGTCTGATATTATGTAAAAAACTTGCTTATGTCTTAGACCTGTGGCAAAAAAGTCAGACAGGAAAGCTATTGGAAAAGCCAGGAAAAAAGTCTCTATTTCTATGAAACTGCCAGAATTTTCCAGGCAGACTGACATTTCTGGATGGAGTTCAGTACTTTGACCCCGTGGACACAATAAAGAATCCAAATCCAAAACACTACATGAGTAAGCCCTCATGCAGAGTAAAGGAGGCGTCTGCGCAAACAGCACATGGAGGTGCAGGCTGTGTGGCAGAGCCAAAGCAAACCAGCATAATGCCTGGCACCTGGAAAAAGAGGTGAAAGAAACTGCTCTGGGTTAGATCCCTGTAAGAACAGCACAAATAACAGAATAGTGACTGCATGCTTTTCCAGCAAGCCTTTTTCAGCTGGCGCAGTGCGAGTGTAGTGAAAGAAGATGAATGCACTCCTGGCCTGAAATCAAACGGAACACTACTTAATTGCAGCTAGCAGAGCTGTGCAAAACCATGGCTGTACATACAACAGCACTGAAACCAGCTTTGTTTAAGCAGAAGGAAAAGACCAATGAGATAAGAGATTTAAGCATGGAAGTTAAAGTTATTACCATACACACACTAAAGGATTATCAAAACTAAATATGCAGACAGAGAAACTGAAACATTCTTTGTAGCAGTAGCAAGTGGAAAAATAATGTATTGGATTAGAAGGTTTCGTGCCATCCTTTTAAAAACCAAACCAAACCAAACCAAACCAAACCAAACCAAACCAAACCAAACCAAACCAAAGCAAAATAAACCAAAAACAAACAAACCAACCAAAAAACCCCACAAAAAACTCCAAACCAGATAAAACAAACCTGGAGAAAAGTCTAAGAAGATCTTTCAGGGATACAGAAAAGCCCCTAGATCAAAAAATTATGATTAAATAATCCAGTCTTCTGATGACTCATTACAGCTTCAGTTCCCTTTTACCAGGCATTAATAGAAGGTAAGTAAACACTTATTTCTGTAAATCACAGAATTAAGAATCAGTAATCACCATCATACTGTAAAAAAACAAAGATGGATATCTCTGTCCAGGTTCTACCTCTGAACTCAATTCCCAGTATCATCAGTGGCAGGACTGAGAGAAACCTAATTAATTTTTTTCCCCCAGTGATGCAGTTTTAGGTTTCTAACAAACATTCAGAGGGGGAAAAAAAAGGATTAATCTTTCTGAAATACATTACTCCCTTAGAGAGTTTTCATTTCCTCAGACTCTCCTTTGCATTGTGCTTAACACACAATGAGATTTTCCACTGAAACAAGCCTGCAGCACACCACACGCACAGAAAATATTTTTCTTGTACAGTAGGTAAAGATCTTTTCTTGCAAGGAAAACAACAGGACAAAATATTTTGAGGTCCTTAAAGTTGTGGAGAGAGTCAGCATACAAGATTAATAAGAAAAGGAAAATTTTATAGACTACCACAATAAAAAAAATCAGATCAATTGTAATAAACTTAATGAATGACCAAAATTTCTTGTCATAGTGGGCAAGGACAGAGTTGAAAGAAAAAGGAAAATGTAGAACCACCTGCTCCTTCATCACTGGTGCAAGTCATGTTGCAGTGAGAGCTCAAAGGACAGGCAAACTAGGTCTGCAGCAGGCTCCTTTGCTGAGTGAGATTATTCAACAAGGTACTGCGTGTGTGATCCAACTGCTCTCCACAGGCTTCTTTTGTTTGTACTGACAGGCTGCTTCTTCAGTGCCTTGACATCTCCTTCCTTCACAATTCATTCATCTCCTCCCTATTGCTTCCATGCCATGCTTTTTTTTTTGCTTTTCTTAGCTATGTCTTGATCCTAGGTTTGGATGATTAGAGAAGAATGTCAAGTTCTGTTTTTTGGGGGGTTTTTTTGTTTGTTTTATTTTGTTCTTGGGTTGTTTGGTTTTTTTATTTTTTCCATAAGTGTACATACATTCTTAAGAATTTGGGAGAAAACTTTGACTATATATCCAGGTTATAAGTATGACTTAACAACTGAAAATATAAGGTAAACAAAAGGGATGAATATTATTATTGTTTTTATTGGGATGCCTGGCCCCTGAGGTCAAAGTTCTTAAGATATAACTCTTCCAACAGAACTGTAATAAAAAACAGGTAATAACGTAATACATAACCCAGGAAATTAAAGAAATTCCATTAGGTCAGGGATTGACTTTTCTGTTTAAACCCTGGAGGATGCATGCATCAGTAGAGAATTGATATTAGATAAGAGTACCATCCCCAGCTGGCAAAACAGGTGTATCACTGTGTAATACGTCTGATAACAGTTTGCTGGTAGTTTTCCAGTTTAATTCTGGTTTTGGCAAGGTTCTCACTTTAAACTATACTAAATTAAGATGAATGGGGATTGAAACCCCTCAGAACAGTCTCCTGAGATTCTCATATAATGATATCACACCAGAAAATTTAATCCTCTGCTCCCCACCCCTAGACAGGGGAAAATTTGGAAGTTTTTGTAATGGCAAGAAGAACAACCCTGTGCTAATTCCGTCCTGACTGCCACACGCTGCCTCTGCAGTTTGTCAGGGTGTATTTTGACAAAAGCTTGCCAACAAGGTTTCCAAAATTTTCCTGAATTGTGAATCCTCCTTTTTGTGTTGGGAATAAATATTTGAGGTAGAAACCAGGTCAGAGGGAGCTAAATGGCCAGACTCCCACTGACTTCAACGTAGCCAGCATCTATTCCTGTCATACAGTGATTTTTACTTTTTTTCCTGACTACAAAAATACCAGAGATGTTTCACTAAAAAAGAAAGTCAACTTTGGAGCAAAGCTTAATTTTTTTTTTCCTCTCTGAACACTTAAACTGCTGGTGGTGATAAGGTGGTGCAATATTGTAACTGACTCAGTTTACAGTGCAGTTTAGCTGCTATATTATGATAAAGGAAAAAAAGCTTTATCTCAGGAAAACGAGGATGGGAGTAAAGTCTTCTCTTATCCATGGGAAATTGCTATGAACCTTCTCAGCCTGACTAACTGATGTATTAATACTTTAGATATTTATACCTCTTTGTTTTTTCTTTCTTGCTTGCTTTTTTTTTTACTTAAGGCCATATATCTTCAGACCCATACCAAGTCATGTTGAAAGCTGTACATTTGTAAGATCAGTCTTTTGTATTTTGAATTTGTGATGTACTTCAATTTTTGGGGGGGAGAGGGGGGGTGTAGGAGTTAGGGAGTATATTTATTCTAAATGAAATATCTTTTTTTCTCCACTAAAAGTGAAAGTGTGGAAGAAGTTAGATTTTCAAATAAAAGCATCAATTCCTGTGACTTCTGTTCTAGGCTGTCATATTTCTGACAAATCATTTGATACCAGCAGCATTGCAAGTGATGTCTGCGATCAAGGGCTCCAGCACTGTGAGCGCTTTCAGGCTGACCCCTATTTTTCTCTCCGAGTATTTCTTGCCCTGTACAAAAATTTTGTATGTCCTTCAACACACTGAATGTAATGTCCCACCATGCCATCTGGGCTTTATTCAGGATAGCTGGTCCATGTGACTTGCTTTTGCCTGAGATCCATTCCTCTGTAACACTGCCTGCAGATGTTTTCCCTAGGTTTTTGTCCCCTAGTTCCTGTTTTCATTGACCTCTAAATCCCCTGAGCTTTTAATTTTATTTTATTTTGGTTTGGTTTAGCTTTTGTTACATGCAAACCATACGGGACACATTCTGAGGAAAGTAAACAGCATTGCTGCAAGGCTAATAACTTGGTTCTTTAGGTATGGAATATAATAGAGTTATTGTGAAGAGGGAAAGGAACCCAGGGCTATGGCTTGCCAGGTGCTATACTGGTGTGTTATCCTCATCATTGTTGTTGCTCTGGGAGACAGTAAAACTTCACTTGCAAACTCTAGTGTGTGGGTTTATTTTTCCTTCTTTACAGCTGCACAACAATGTGGAAAACTAATGCAGATTTAAAATGATGGGAGCAGGGACTTGCAGAGAAGTGGGAAACAATATTCTGGTATGGAAAAGTTGTGAACTCTGACTTGTGGTACCTTCCCACTTTATACCACCAAACGTATGTTCCCACTGTGAAATTAGTATTTTTACACATACCTTTGGTAGAACACCATCATTTCTAAATGAGAGATTCCTTGAGTGTTTGAATAAAACAATTCTGTGTGTTTCCCCAGGATAACATTAAGATATTCAGGAGAAAGCACTGGCAAAGCAGAACAGATTCATCCTAGGTACCTAGATAACTTCTGGGTTTGGTCAAGGGTATCAGTTACGCTCTGAAGATACATAACAATCAACTACTCAGAGAATATTTACAGTGCCTAGCTGAATGAATACCTACCTATTTCCATCAAGAAATATTTCACACCAAATCATCAGTTGTGATAAATGTTGCCCATTTTTTTTTAATTTAAAAGGTAACAAAGTTAAAAAGAAATCAAAGAAAAAATAAAAAAGGTAAGGCAGACTTTTAGCTGAAACAAAAGGCTAAGCAGTACAAAGCAAGATGCAGGATAAAAACTTCAAATGCTCATAACATGAGTCCACACTCACTGAGTGTTGGCTTAGAGATCTACGGAAAAGAAATCCGTGGTGAAATTAATAAAAATAAAGCACAATGTAATTAGCAGTAGCACATTCAATTATTGAAATTAAAACAATGTAAAAGATTAATCAGCAGAATTCCAACTCTACCACTTTTAAGTAACGGGATTGTTTGCCATGTCCTAATAATCTATCAGTAGCTGAATTTCCCTACACACAGAATCTACATCTGTATCAAATTCTGGCAACCACGAATCAAGAAACCACTCCCAATGAGTATCCGTGTGTTCTCAGGTCAGATTTTGTAGTACAGGCCCAAATAAAAGATAGCTGGGGCCATGGCTTCCACTGACCAACATATTTATTTTGGGACAGACCTATTGTTAGGGAAATACTCTGCTGAACGGTGGGTGACCTCTTTATCTCCTCTTGCATATGAGTTATTTCTGACTAGCATACAAAATTAAAACCAGATATGTTCGGCTTTATGTGCACTTGATGAAACCATGTACAATACACACTGCTGGCTTTGACCAGGGTGATCTGCAAGAGGAGTCCATTAGTGGAAAAACACACATCACCATTTTAAGCTATCTTCCCACTTCTGTTTCAGGTTCCATCCTGGAGAGGTGCTGTCACAGAGACTGATAATATTGCCATTGTTTTAATACTTAACTGATTGTGGAATAACTGAAACACTCAATTTCCCCCCAAGAAACAGACTAAATTGTAATTCTGAAAATAATGAAAGTGTATGAAAATGCTCTGAATGTTCACTATAGTATATATAACAACTTTTGTCTTCTGTTTCTGAAACTAGCATAATGGAGGTAGTGAAAAAAGATGCCCTAGTAATAAATATAAGTAGATATTATACCAATATCAATATGGTCCATTCTACTTAATCCACTGCGCAAACATGCAGCACTGTAAATCTAATAAGTAGGCAGCAAACAGATGGACTGATAAGAGTCATTCAAGTATCTATTATATCTGAAATACTTTCCATTAGTGTGTTATGTTCTGACAGTAATGGGACCTTTTTCGTGTCATGGTGGATTAATCTATGAGACTTAGAAGTAATGTAAAATTTCAGAGTCATGCAGAGAACATCTGTTACAGATGGCAGTGCTTTCATGGAGACCTTTCTCCCCTGTCTGTATAGAGAGCTAGCTTGCTTAGAGTTACCCTGAGTCTAGATATCACAGTTGTGAGAGCTGGATTTGGCACTGACAGGGAAGGCAAAGCAGGTATGCTCCGTGATTCCCAACTGCTGGACTGCGAGCATGATGCTTCAGACTGTTCCCCTTCCAAAGTTTTGCTTACCAAAAAGATAGCTTATATGTCAGCAAAAAAAAAAAAAAAAAANNNAAAAAAAAAAAAAAAAGAGGTTGTTTTTGGTCAGAAATCTAGTAAGTGCTGTCTTATAAGACTTCTAAGAGGAACGAGGTGATGTCATGCATACTTTTATTAAGCTGGGTGTGCTTTCACTCTGTTGGCTAATAGAATTTCCTGTTCAGGAGAAACTGCCTAGAAGTGTTGTGTGATTATGGGTAAGGTATAACAGTATCATTAGGATAAACAAAATCAGGAAAAAAAATACTCAAATGAACAAAAATTGTAATTTTTTTGTGACTGTCTTGTTCTTCACAGCTTTCGAATGGAACAATTTTACTTATTCTGGAACATAAATTATGGATGCTAACAAAAGCTGCACTGCAGGCTCAGCAATGAAATAACAATTGTATTTGTTCTCTAGGACTTATCCTTCACTGTTTCAGAAGTTTATAATCTTTTTTTTAGTGTGGCATTGCATTTTCTTCAGCTCACCAAATTTGCCATCAGAAGACATCAAAAGGCACTAGAAAATAATAATAATTTTTAAATGTTTCACCACTAAAGTAATTTCCCTTGTGATCATCTGAGATCTCCTTGATTATTACTCCACAGGCATTGATCCTGGTCAACAACAAAATCAGCAAAATAAGCCCACTAGCTTTTGCTCCTCTGAAGAAACTGGAAAGACTTTACCTGTCCAAGAACAGCCTGAAGGAACTCCCAGAAAACATGCCAAAGTCTCTCCAGGAGATCCGGGCTCATGAGAATGAGATCTCCAAGTTGAGGAAATCTGTCTTTAACGGACTGAATCAAGTGATTGTCTTAGGTATGAGCACGAGAAATTATAACACTACTGAGTGTTTTTTCAAGATGTTGTTTTTAGTTTGATCACTGACTATATGTAGAAAGCCAACAAATGCTCCAATAAATTGTCCCTCCAAATTAGCTTTGACCTGAAGAATATAGGTACCTACACTGCAGCACAGCTCACAACCATGTTTTGTTGGCAGAACTAGGCACCAATCCTATCAAGAGTTCAGGCATTGAAAATGGAGCTTTCCAGGGGATGAAGAGGCTCTCCTACATCCGTATCGCAGACACCAACATTACAAGCATCCCAAAAGGTAAGAAATTCAATTAATATTTCAGAGATTTGCACAGGTATAATTTCGTAACTTTTTAGTCAATTGAGAAAAAACATATTATGGAAGATTTTTGAGTCGTTCCTTAGATTATCTATTTTTAGATCAGATGACTTTTATTAGTTTGGAAAATTATGGCTTTTGATCATGAGAGGCTCCAAGAGAGGTGCTCTGTAAAATGTCATTTTCTGTTAATTTGCTTTTCTTGTCTCATAGATGAAATATAAAATGGAAGAACATTTTCTGCCTCCAAGCCTGGTTACTGAGCCTGATCAACATTACACAATTGTAAACTCATGTAGGATTAACTGAAGTTGTACAAGCATAAAATCAGCCCTCCACAAGTCTGTGGGCTGAAGCCAAAAATACTGTCCCTATAACAAAACAGAAAACTTTGCTATTTTTCCATAGAAAAGTACTTAATTACAAATTCCTACAAAATAAGAAAAATTTCAATTTAATTTATTAAAAACAAAACAAACAAACAAGAAATATTCCAATACAGAGGAAATTATATTCAATTTATTCATACTTCAGCCAACAGATTGTTTTGAAATGGCTGAAAACTTTTTGAAAGATAATACTGGTAGTTATTTTTTTTCTTCCCATATTTCCTGTTTTGGATGTTCCTTTGAGGGACCTTGGATAGGTAAAATATGTTTCCTCTTTTTTTCCCTGGTAAACAGAATTTGTAAACTAGTATGAACCCTAGCTAAAATAACATTAGAATTACTTTGCCTCATACTTACAATTGCATTTCCTACTGCCATTACATGTTAAATATCTAGGTGCCAGATGTTTGTACATTTATGTATGTGGGTAGTCTGACTAAAATGAAAGTTCTTTCTCCTACAGTATTTTATATGTGCTATTTACATAATCATGAAAGCTAGAAGTAATAACTGAGAAGAATTTAATTTAGGTATTTTTCAAGAGTTAACTGTCTTATAATGACTACAGGAGCTTGGTCTTATTTCATATTAAATAAATTGTTACTAGCTGTTTTCAGTTTCCCTGAATGTGAAAGTTCTTTGTTCCATTTAGTGAATTGTTCATGGGCATGTTTAGAAAAAATCTTTTGTCAACTGTAAAAGACCCTTGGTATAATGCAAGTAGTTTTTAAAAAGATAAGAATCCAGTTTAATCATGGTGGTATTATCTCTTTCAGGCCTTCCTCCATCCCTTACTGAACTTCACCTTGATGGCAACAAAATCAGCAAAATTGATGCTGAAAGTCTCTCTGGACTCACCAACTTGGCAAAGTAGGAATTAATTTCTTTCCACATAAAAGATTAGTTGAACTTACAATCATTGCACACACAATTAGAAAACATCAGTCTGGGCTTCATGAGTGTTGGAACCGTTGAAATAGTCATAACTTAGCAGGAAAGGCTTCTAAGGATTTGTGTACTGATTGGAGAGAATAAACTCTTTGTTTTATTTTCCTGACAAAATTTTTCATCTGTTTTCTATTATGAGTGCTATATGCTCAGGACAACTGTTGATTTGATTTACTTAAAAAAAAAAAAAAGGAGAGCAAATAGATTTTTTAAATTATGTTGTGTTTATTTCATTGTATGTCCATATTTGGCTTATGCGATTTTCTTGGGACACAGCAATGCTCATGTAGTTTTTCTGGAAACTGAGGAAAAAGCACTTGGGAACCACAACTTCTTTCATCAATGGTTCCTTTGTTTCTCAAGAAAGGCAAGTCTGCAATGAGTCCAAGAACATGATTTTAAAAAAAAATCATAAAATTTAGTTGAAAAACTGTCACTGTCAGAATGATTTTACTCTGCTAATCTGTGACTATTTTGTTGAACAAGTTCCTCTAACTGTAGGAAAATAAAAAGACAAGTCCCAAAAAGCAGTTATACAGACTTCTTTGGGAATTCATTCACATAAAAAAGCATGTAGCATAGTAAAATGGGCCTTTACTACAAATTATTTTAATAATTTAATACTTTAAACTTTTACTATGAAAATAATTTCATTGATCAAAAAGACTGATAATCAAGATTGTTAATCAGATTACTGGATCTAATTAGTGAATTTTCATCTTAATCATTCTACTTGTCATAATGAGGGTAGAAAACAGAGAAAGATTACTGAGCAACAGGAGTTAAGTTTACTAGCATTTATAGTATCTTGGACAGCAATTAAATGCAGTGAATTATATAGTAACATAACACATATTTTGGATCTGAAAATTCAAAGGTATAAAGTTTAGAACAGTTTTCCAGTGCTTATAAATTAAGACATTTCATCTTATGCTTTATGTTCATATTAGATCACAGACTCACAAAAAAGCCTGTCCTAGAATTTGATGAAAAAATAAAAATACTATAATTAGGGGTTAGAGGACTATGAAGCAGTTAATTTTTGTAACAGAGCCTTAGTATAGAATTTACCACTCTTCAGAGAAATTATGAAGAAAACTTCCAAAGCCAAAACAAGATGATAACTACTCAGGTAGAGAATAATTTATTTTACTGGATGTGGGGGTTGTGGGGCATGTGAGCTGTCCTGCAGATGATACTTTTTTTCTGTTTTCACATTCACACTTGGAAAACACTACGGGCAGCATCACAAGGACATTGTTGGAAGCCTGCCTTAAGACATAAAGTTTTAAACAACAAGTGCCAGTGGACTCCTAAAAATATCTGTACTTGGGCTGCTTCTATTGTGGCTGTACTGTATGGAGCAGCAAGATATTCTGTTGAGTGTGATGTGGAAATGTGGAGCTGTCAGAGCAGGCACCAAGTTTTAAACCACTCTCTGCCCTTAAGCAGGTAACCTCAGCATAGTCAGAGACCCTCTTTTGCAAAGGTGAGAGGTAAGGCAGAACACAGACTGGTGAACAAGGAGGGCACTGCACAAAACAAAACAGACAGGTGAGGAAAGGATGGAGGTGTGGAAGAGCTCCAGCCCAGCATACCAAACCCCAGCTTTTATTTACACATCTAAGTTTTCAGAGATATTAAGACAGGGTCAGACAACCTTGTTCATGTCCACTCAAGCTCGACAGTCTAATTGCTGCCCTAAAGCACAGTTAACCTTTGAGAAACAGGTAATTTTTCTGAGCATGTTAAGGTATTTTAAACTGTAAAATGTTTCATGCAAGAGCTTGGTGTAGATCTATTGCTCATTCTCTTTTGAGTTTTCTTACGTTCTAGTAGATGTACAATGTTGCCCTTTTTGTTTGTATGTTTTCCTTGCAAAATTACTCTTAAGTCTTTCAAAAGTCTTCATAGACTGCTTCAGTGAAAAACCAATAGTCTTATGAAAGTAAACCCAACAAAGACTTTGCTGATTACATGCAGAGATGAGCTCCAAGAGGATATTCACATTACACATCTGATATTACTAATGTCTATATCTTATTAAAGCTTACTGAAGCTCCATACAGTGAAATTTGAACTAAAAAAAAGGAAGTTTAGACTAGATATTAGGAAAAATTTCTCCACTGAAAGGCTAGTCCAGCACTTCAACAGGCTGCCCGGGGAAGTGGTGGAATCACCATCCCTGGAAGTGTTCAAAAGTCATTTGGGTGTGGCACCTGGGGACATGGTTTGGCCGTGAACATGGTGAGCCTGCATTAATGTTTGGACTTGGTGATCTTAGAGGTCTCCTCCAACCTTAATGATTCTGTGATTCTAAGCCCATAATAATAACAATGATGTCGAGCATCATCAAGTTTCTTTCAAAAAAATAATGGAAATGGTCCAGCAGGGATGTTCGATAAAAATATGAAAAAGTATTTGAGAATTTCTTCAGTTTTGAGATGTTTTTGCTGATGCTCTTCAATGATTTAGAACACCAGTACTAGATCTACTGAAACACTGGAAAAATGTTACTTATTCACTACTATAAAAGGAAGTAATATATCAATGTATGAAGCAAGAGTGATTTTTCAAATTCTTCCCTTTTCCTTCCCATGGGAAGGGTGATGAAGACCATATTCTTTCCAAACACTCTTAATCGCCCTCTGTTTTACACAATAGTATTGACTTACTTCATCTGTAAGCATAGCCCCAAGTGACTGAGGGTTTTTTGTAAGACATATAGAGGAGATGTAATTACATATAATTTCACTCCTCCTGGGATTTAGGTCCACTTCACTACAGACTCCTATAATTTCATTCCTTCCCTAAAAGACTGTGCAAAGGGATTACTTTTTCTTCAACAGACTAATATGAGTCAGAACCGCTGTTTTTTCACACTGGTCTCCCAGGTGTGACACATCTGCTTGTAGACCTGCATATGTAGTGAGCACATATTTAGATATGTGTCAAACAAGAATTTATAGCCCTCTGAGAAAATGTGATGGGTTTTTTTCCAATCCTTACGAAGACATCCACTATGAATACCCATCACTGAAGTCCTCTGTAAGCATTCTGCTGAACTTCAGAATGAATTGCTCTGAAGGATCCAATCCCCCAAGCTTTCCTAAATCTTGGTATACTCTATTCAAAAAAGTGTTCATTCTAATAACTTTCAAATGAAAATTGTTCATTACCAAATTCTACCAAGGGGATGGGATACTCTGAATTGATTTCTGAATGAAATCAATTCCTGTTGATGTAAGTCTCCTTTGTCATTTAATAGTTTGAAAACATTGCCATGTTTAAATGTGACTATTTTCATTATATGTAATACTAGTTAATACTAGGAAACCTCTCTGCCATAAAGATCAAACAAGAATTTTTNTAAATCTTGGTATACTCTATTCAAAAAAGTGTTCATTCTAATAACTTTCAAATGAAAATTGTTCATTACCAAATTCTACCAAGGGGATGGGATACTCTGAATTGATTTCTGAATGAAATNAATCCTTACGAAGACATCCACTATGAATACCCATCACTGAAGTCCTCTGTAAGCATTCTGCTGAACTTCAGAATGAATTGCTCTGAAGGATCCAATCCCCCAAGCTTTCCGAAATCTTGGTATACTCAATTCAAAAAAATGTTCATTCCAATAACTTTCAAATGAAAATTCTTCATTACCAAATTCTAGCAAGGGGATGGGATACTGTGAATTGATTTCTGAATGAAATAAATTCCTGTTGATGTAAGTCTCCTTTGTCATTTAACAGTTTGAAAACATTGCCATGTTTAAATGTGACTATTTTCATTATATGTAATACTAGTTAATACTAGGAAACCTCTCTGCCATAAAGATCAAACAAGAATTTTTAGTTCTGTGATTTTATTCTAGGTTCAGACCCTGACTCCTGAAACTGCTACAAGCCTCAAAGAATTACAGGTTATTAGATAACTGTGAAGAAGATTCTCTTTAAAAGAATAGCAAATCTCTTTTTTTGCTCTTCCATAGCAAATTATTTTAGCATGAGGTTTCTTATTACCTATATTAAATTCTTGTATTGATTAAGTTATTAATAAAGCTCAGAACATTTTCCCTCTCGATATTAAAAAAGAGATTGCTTAAAGAAAAAAGATAGAGCAAAATAGATGAGCTAGGTTTAGCCTTTATAGAAATGATTTTCTCAAATTACAATACTCCTGATGATGACAACTCCTGAAGCATTGTCACTAATTTCTCTACTACAACACAGAGTATTGTAACTTATGGGAGTCTCTTGAAAAATTTCTGCCGTTTGGTAATTGCAAACCAAAATACTATTAACATAGAAATACGCAGATGGAAACAGATTGTCCAAATTGAACACAAATTGTGTTATAAGCCTAGTATGTGGATGTGTAAAGCAGAAAGGATGATTTTGTAATGAAAAATATGGATTGGAAAAATGTGTAAGTCCCACTTTGGTGTTCTGCTAAAGGGATCATAAAGTGTGACTGAGCTCCTCTTTCCAGTAGGTAACATGGCTTTAACTACTTAAGTATCTTAAAAGGATGCGGTGAAGTTTTAAGTTTAACAGTTCTGGGAACATGGATTGTGTAATTTGACATAAAAAGTTACAGACAGTGCTTCTACAGGTATTACTTATCCATTGTTTCAGCTTTTAAAGAAAGACTGGTGCCTGAGGAGGTGCACAGTACATGTTTACACCAGGATTAACCATACAGCTCATCAAATATGCAGTATCATAAGCACAAGTTGAATGATATAATGAGAATTATGATTGTTCACATCACATGTCAAACTTATTTAATTTTTTTTATTTAGCCTAGCTCTACCTAGCTCACACATAATTCTGAAAATTAGCCTGGTGTGTTCTACAACAGCAGTGTGGAGAAGCAATCAACCCAAGAAAGATAGTTACGTGGGTAATTTTAACCGTTTGTTTTTGGTTTTGTTTTTGTTCTCGTTTTTACTTTTCCAGGCTGGGTCTCAGTTTCAACAGTATTTCTTCAGTTGAGAACGGCTCTCTTAACAATGTACCTCATCTGAGAGAGCTCCACTTGAACAACAATGAACTTGTCAGAGTACCCAGTGGACTGGGTGACCACAAATATATACAGGTAAAGTTTACCAGATTGTCACAGAGAGCAATGGTTGAAAGATTCCTAATGGTAGATGTGCATTTATTCAGTCTTGAACAGAAATGTACATAGTATTTGTAACCTGGTGCAAGTTTCATAAACTCTTGAATTATTGAGGAAATGTTCCATACAAGACTCTTATTCTGACTTTTTTTGTGGAAATGGTTATGGAGGTATATAGATCTGGAGGTGTACACTCATTGTCTCTTTGTGTCTGAGGGGTTACAACAAATATGGGATTATTTGTGTACTTTAGTTTCCTTTTTATTCCAAAAAAACCTTCTAAGAAGATTTCTTCTGTTGATTTCTTTTCCTTCTACTCAGTGATATATTGCAACCTTTCCCAAAAACCTTTCCTTTGTTATCTCACAAAACAATGCCATCAGGAGGGCAAATAGATAAAATAGGCACTTCACATCACCAGAATTTTGGAGGTCGTTGTGGCTGGATACCCAGAAATATTGCCTCTTGGAACAATCTAAATCTGGCTTCACTCGGACTAAGATTTTTCAGGAAAGAAAGCTCCCAAAGAATGAAGACTCCCAAATGTAAATTACCCCTTGCATGTAGCTTGGAAAAATTCTCAGGAAATGGTGAATCTGGAGCAAAATAATATTCATCAGCTACTTTAAATCATCATTAGTGGTTACTTTGGCTCTAAGTTCTGTGTAGTTGCACTCACGAGAATGAAAGTATTAGAGCTGGAGAGAAACCAATCGCCATCAAATACGTTCTCTGTATACAGCACATGCTTTGAGCCACAGCACTGTATTAATAATTTCACGTCTTTGGCTCCTCTTTTGGTTACAGTACAACCAGCTGCCAGTAACATTATTAGATTGCCTTGCACAGTTTCTGCACTTTCTGTAGAAATTATTCCAGCTGGGTGTACACGAGGTGTTTCAAAAGCTAAACAGAGTCAAGGATTTGTTTGAAAAGGAGATAGATTTGTATAACATTGCAAAAAACACATACTAAGCATTTAATATGAGCTCTTTTATCTCATTTGCCACGGTAGCTCTCTTTCTCACTTCAGTACTTCTATGCTTTCCAGGTGGTCTATCTTCATAACAACAAGATTGCTTCCATTGGTATCAACGACTTTTGCCCTCTTGGCTACAACACGAAAAAGGCCAGCTACTCCGGCGTGAGCCTCTTCAGCAACCCCGTGCAGTACTGGGAAATCCAGCCCTCTGCTTTCCGGTGTATCCACGAACGCTCTGCAGTACAGATCGGAAATTACAAATAGATGTCCAAAGATGGGGTTCGGTTGTGTTCCAGCTAAAGTATCTGTTGTTATAGGCCTGTTCAAAAAATTGTTGCTAACAATTAATGCCAAATGCCAGAAACTTCACTCCAAAGTGGAGATGATCCACTGATGTAGAATAAATGAGACATTACAGATGTACAAGAGCGAGAATACCATCAAAACGAATTGCCAACTGTGCTTTAAACTGACTTACTTCAGCGTTCTATTCCAGCATGCTTTCAGTGGCATTTTTCAGTTTGCTGAATGGTACAGATTTTCAGATTCCACTGTATATGAAATTCGGAGTAAATATTTGTCAAGTTATGATATATTAAAAAAAAAAAGATAGTGATTGAGGTTATTTTTATAGCCACACACAGAGAAAAATAGTAGAGGAAAAAAGACTCTCAAATCATCTTGAGACTTGATAAGGTAAGAGTTACCTCCTTTAAATTTATTTCAAGCCCTGGAGGTTTAAAAATATCCACTATAACTCTAAGATAATTCTGAATGTATCTATTTAGCAAAGGCAAATAAAGTTGTTGCTAATGTCATTATTTTTGGAAAAATAAAATAAATTCGTATTGTACACATAGTTTTTTAAAGTTTGCCATTCTTCTAGAGCAATGCTATTCAGAATTAGCCTAACATCATCCTAATGAACAAAATATTGAGTAGTCTGCAGCAAAAAATGTGTAACCTATATCTGGAGCTCGATAAAAAATTTCTTTAGTGCAAATCCTTCTGACCTTAGTCACAAGTGCAGTTTTTATGACATTACTGCCTTGTAGAGTATGGCATAAGGGTTTAGTAATTGTTATCAATCCATATATTCATCTAAACAAAAGACCATAGCAGTTCACTGTTCACTTGTTCTGCATTGTACATTTGTCATCATCCTTTACTGGTTTTGGTTTTTAAAAAAAGGAATTAATTGTGAAGTAGAGATATGCAGGCTCCTCCATCTGATGAATTTGTGGAATTTAGACTGTAAACAAAATCATAAGCATAGAAGTATATGAAGTGAAATAACTGCAATTAGGGACCTTGCTGAAACATCATTTGTAGAAGTATCTATTTAGCGTGATTTGGAGCCCTCTGTAAATTGGGATTCTTCAACCCATACCAGTGGGTAGCAAGCACATCAAAGGTAGGCTGCACATTTCTACTGTCAATCTTAAGCTAAACGTATACTCAGCAAAAACATCACCTGAAAAGAATCTTCTGCAGACTCTTAATACTCCAAGGTCAATCTCTCTAATTTGTAAAACTTATATGTCATTTATATTAAAGAGTAATGTAATACAGGCAAACTCCAAAGCGTTTGTCTTTCTTCTTTTGTTCTGATAGCATAACATAGTGTGTCAGAGCTTTAATTAAGTCTTGAAAACAGAACATCTTTGGCATGGTGAAAGCTAAAGATAGAATGAGTCGTGTGAAATTCTTTTGCCTCAAGGAACTTTTTCATGCTTAACTTTCACAGGTATGTTTTTTTTGAGCAAACAAATATAGCCTTTTTATAGTTGACATTTATTCAGTGGTAAATAACTGGAAACAATTATGACTCACTATAACCATTACACAGAAAAAGCATGTTTGTACTCTTCTGAGCTGTCTTCTTCATATAGTAGCCAATGATTTCTCTGCTTTCTATCTGTTTTTCTTCTGGGTTTCATATTTTCAGAGTGTTGTTTTTAAATAAAACAAACAGTATATGATATCTTTCTGTCACTGGAGGGAAAACCCTTCAGAAAATCAGCAGTTATGTTTTTTTCCTTTTGGTTCTTGGTTGGATATCAACTATTGGGCAGACAGAGATTTCATGAAGAAAACTAAACACTGGCACTTGAAGCAAGAACAAAGGCATTGTCTTAGCTTGAAAAACTCTGCAGGGTTTGTATGTACATGGTTACAGAAAGAGAGTCACGCAACAAAAAATAATTACATAAAGCGTCGTATAAACATATGCACAAACTTTCCATTTCTGCATCCATAGTTTTAAATATCACATAATTAAGGCTTTTCTTTCAAATTAGAACAAACTTTAAGTCCAGAAGAAAATATCTGAGTTTGGTCCTCCTCTGCAGTACTCGTGATATGTCCCCTATCAAGCTTGCTGCTTGCTGCTAAAGCACACGTTATTCCTTATAAAATACATTCTCTGCTAACAACCAAGGGCTGCAAAGATAGCAGGACTTTCCTGATTCCCAGTTTTGGTCAATGAAACAAAATAAGCAAATCCTTTAACAAGAGACCTAAGCAAGATCATGACGAATCTGAAAGGTAAATATACTGTTGGTTTTCCATAAATTATGCAGCCACACCAGAGATGTTTGACTGATGGGATTCTATCCATGCACAGCAGAGACTTCAAAGCAGCGGGAAGTCCAATACATTTAAAACTACTTTTCATATAAATACAAAACAGATGGCTCTTCCACTTAAAACAAGGAAAGAAAAAAAAGAACAAACACAAACAATCTATAAACAATTGAGTGGAAAGAAATAAGAGAACTAAAGTAGAAATCCTTTGGGCGCAACAGTGCATCCTCAATTTCTTCATAAAGTATGAAGACAGTAAATGGTCACAACAGTTGGACTCAAACACATAAAGAATAATACCCTTGTTTCCTGGTGCATATTAAAGCATCTTACCCATTACTGCCAGCAAGGGTGTGGCCATCTTTTAGTCTGGTTTCTCCTGAAGTGCACCAGGTTATGGACAATTATCATATACTCAATTGACAATGTGTAAATGACACTAAATCTAATTTCATTTCCAAGGAAAGGATCTGTTCTTAAATCCTTGGCATCAGGGTGTTGCTCTCATTTCCAGAACCATACACTTTCTTTGTTACCTCCACAAACTGTTTCTAAAATCCTCTAAGCATAAGGTCTGGCAACAGCTCTTTGGCCCATAATTTGGTTTAGGGGTTTTGGGGTATTTGGGGGGGTTTTTTAGTTTTTTTTTTTGTTTGTTTGTTTTTTTTTTTTTGAGCTGCTAATGAACCACTCTGTTACAATCTATTTCTGCTTATATTAGCTATTTTTGAAAACAGATAGCATTTTCTACCTCATGCTCATATATAAAAAATAGAAGAAAGCTGACAAATTATGTTTGCTCAAAGCAAGCATTAACTTGATGTATCTCTAATATCATATGCAAAAGAACGAAAAAAGATTACAGACTTTCTGATCCCACCACTACTCTGAAGTGCCATCTAGTGTCACTGAGGGACAGTAACAAAGTTAACTGTTAACTAGAGAAAACCAGAAGGAAAATTGTTTATGAGGCTTTATGAGAAGAGGGTACGCAAATTCACATACTCTGCTGTTTTGGTTTTCTATTTTTATTGAGACAGAGGTGCAGAGCTGTGAAATCAATAGTCTTTCTGTACACCCACAATCAAATATGCTTGCTTTGAACAAGGATGGGGTTTTGCTCATTCTCTCTGTATGCACACATTGCTCTGAAGTCAGTTTTGCTTCAGAGGCTGGCCTACATCTGTGTTTTTTGGGCTTTTTTCAAAAGAGTTGTCCTAATTTATCTGAAAGAAGTTCATTCAATAAAAAGGAAAATAAATTAAAGACTAATGTTAGTGAAAAGTTGCAGAGCACTGAAGGGGAAACATGGGCTGTGAGATAGATGTTCAATATTAACTGTCTCATCTTCAAAATGAAATCGTGAAACTAAAAATCGTTGATAATTTTTAGCATAAAACATAAACTTAACAATGCTCCAGCAGCTCCATCTGCAAAAGAACAAAGTTTCTGTGGATGTCCTGAAAAGGCACAAAAAGTGTTTAGCTGTTTGGATTACACTCAACACAAACACTCAAACAGCTAGACTCATCAATGGCTGCATTTTAAGTGACACAAACCAGCCTTTGGCCTCCTGCCCCGCTTCCTGCTCTGGAAGTTCAGGGCTGTTAGTGAGCCATAAGTGCATAAGAGGATCAGTCTGGATACAGGCACTACAGAAGGCTGTTTACCCTGCCTGTTAAACTGCACACTTTCCTTTCTGAGATATAAAGATGTGGTTCCTTCAAAACTGCTTTGTCAGGCAGTTTCCTTACTCAGTGTGTATATTATGCTGCTTGAAAGCTTTGGAGATTACCTCTATGTGGGTGTCTTAAGTCAGCAGCCAGAAGAATGTTAATGCTCTGTTACTGCCTGCTTGAATTGGACTTAAATCTGTGGGAGAAAGAATGGACAAAACTATGAGAAATTGTATTTTTCTAAATATATATACATATAATTCACAGATCTTTTTAGATTACAGCAGCAAACTAATAACAAAATTTTAACAGTTTGATGAGAAGCAGTGACAGTTGTGTTTCTATATCCATGTGTATGTCTGCAGCATGAAGCACAGTGAAGAAGCTTTTGAAAAGCAGCAATAATTGTAGGCCTTGCATCTGCAAACACTTACCCACATGAATAGCTCCAATATTTTCAGTCAGAGGAATTGAAAAATACAGGTGGACATCAATTTTGAAGAGAAATTTAAAAAAAGATGCTGTCCACTATTTAAATACAAAAGACTGGTTTTAAACAAAGAAAAAGAACTGTCTAAACCACCTTCATCCAGGAAATTTTTGTGCTGAGAAATGTCCCAGGTATTGTCTTTGGCTCACACCCAGCAGAAGAAAAGGTAAATATTTGAAAATGAGGATTTCTAGTTCTAAATGGCATGATGTTTTGTTTAGATGCACAAATATTAATTGATAGATTATGTTGCTCCTAGCTGTTGGCAGAATGGACAGTAGAATACGTACTGCTTTATTCTGGATATTCCCTGAATGAAGAGATAGAATGTACCCTCAGAAATTTTGCTGATGATACAAAACTGGGGAGGAGGGGTGTTGGCTGATGCAACTGAAGGCTGTGCTGCCGTTCAGTGGGACCTTGATGGGCTGGGGAGTTGAGCAGAGAGAAACGTCACAAGGTGCAACAAGGGCAGGTGCAGGGTCCTGCACCTGGGGAGGAATAACCCCAAGTCCAAGCACAGGTTGGGGGCTGACCTGCTACAGAACAGCTCTGCAAGAAGGGACCTGGGAGTCCTGCAGGATGGCAAGCTCCTGAGCCAGAGGTGCCCTTGTGGCCAGGAGGGCCAATGGTATCCTGGGGTGCATTGGGAAGAGTGTGGCCAGCAGGTTGAGGGAGGTGATCCTGCCCCTCTACTCAGCCCTAGTGAGGCCAGTCCTGGTGCTGTGTCCAGTTCTGGGCTCCTCAGGACAAGAAAAAAAAGAAGCTACTGGAGAGGGTCCAGTAGTGCGGCACAAAGGTGATTAAGGGACTGGAGGATCTGTCTTATAAGGAGAAACTGAGGGTGCTGGGCCTGCTTAGTCTGGAGAACACTGACAGGGCATCTCATTAACGTATATAAATATTTTAAAGGTGAGTGTCAAGAAGATGGTGCCAGACTCTTTTTGATGGTGCCCAGCAACAGGACAAAGAGCAATGGCCATAAATTAAACCACCAGAAGTTTCATCTCAACATGAGGAAGAACTTCACACTGAGGGTGGCAGAGCACTGGAACAGGCTGCCCAGGGAGGTTGTGGGATCTGCCTCTCTGAAGACATTCAAAACCCACCTGGGTGAGCTCCTGTGCAACCTGCTCTAAGTTGTCTTGGCAGGAGAGTTGGACTGGATGATCTCCACAGGTCCCTTCCAACTGTGATTCCACATGAAATATTACAATTTACAAAACCTTCTATGTTCATCTTTAACATGAAATCAAGCAAAATTTTTCCAACTTTTTATGTTATTGTCTCAACAGCATTGAAGTACATATTTTATGATAAAGCCTACTTACACTTTTTATTAATTTTCAACTCTTGTGTTAGAGTATATATTTTAATTGAATAAAAAAACCTTAAGGATTTTGTTGCTATTTTTGAAACTACAGTTTTATACAAGTTACATTATTGTTTCCAGATGAAGAATTTAATTGAGATAAATTAGGCTAGTCCTGCTCTACAGAATAACTTTTGAAAGTATTCAAATCCCTATATAAAGGCATGGAAAATAGGGACCATGTGTCTGCTACTAAGCGCATGTTAGAAAGCCCTTTCAACAGGAAAAACTCAGAAGCAATTAAACCTAATCATGTAGCATTCTGATGCTGAATCCTTTAATCTTTTAATTTCAAGGTATTAAATCTTCGCAGGAATCAAAAGCTTGTAAAGAATAAACCAAATTCCAGACTGTAGAAAAAAAAATAAAAGCAATTTTAGGATGTATAAAATAATCTTGACATGAAAGACAGAATAATTCTAGCTACTGCTTGCCTATGTTAGAAACTCTAGACAACCGAAATGCTTCAAAAGGCTTATTCCCTCCTGAGAATAAACCTTCAGAGGTTTGTCCATGCACATCATTCCTACATGTAAGGAAAACATGGATACATTGCAATGGATTCTTGAAACAAAGAACTGTCTTTGAAGTGTTGGCTAACAGAGAGTGATTGAGAGATCCTGAACCTCGAGTGACTTAATATTCCATCATGCCATCATGAAAATGAAACAAAAAGACTAACCTTTTGACCATATTTTAGTTTTTTATCCTTTACTGCTCATTTTCAGCACCAAATTCTTTAAGGACATGCCAATATTTTTTTAATATACAAGGGAGCCACAGCATGTGTAGATTACAGAGGGAAGTTTGTGTGAATTTCACTTTAACAGATACAGATGATTGGATTGTTATGGGAAAACTTAAATAGATTAGCTCTTTACTGCTGTCAAATGACTAAATTAAAATGAAGTAGTAATATTCCATTTGAACTTCTTTGTTAGAATTCTGACACACAGGATTGTCGAGTTCTGTACATCTTAGAGAGTGGGAATGGTCTCACACTATGAAAAAAATGCAACAGTACAAGGATTTTCGATTATTCTGCAAGATGAGAAACAAATAGCATTAATAGGAATTGAAGAAGACATGTCCCATTTACCTCTGTCCTACAGAGGAGGAAGCTCTGTCCTACAGAGGAGGATGCCTCCAGCCCAGCTCTACCCTCCCTCACATTTCAAGTGAGGAAGATGAGATAAAAGAGCTTTCTAGCCCCTTGGTTACCTCATGGACAGCTTCTGGGCTGGTATGGGAGCATGTGAAGTAGTACCTGGAACATATGTGAACCTTGTGAGGATAGCAGCAATCCCAGTATTGGTACAGACTGCGTGGTGAATAGACTGAGATCGGTCCTGGAGAAGGATTTTGGGATACTGTTGGATAAAAAATTGGAACCAGTAATGTGTGCTTGCAGACTAGAAAGCAAAACATATCCTGGGCTGCATCAAAAGCAGCGTGGCCATCACATCCAGCGAGGTGATTCTGCTTCACTGCCCCCCTCCTGCAGTTATGCATGCAGTGCTGGGGTCTCCAGAACAGGAAAGAGCTGATAGAGTGGGACTAGAGGAAAGCCACAGGAAGGATCAGAGGGCTGGGGCACCTCTCCTTCAAAGATATGCTGAGAGAATTGGAATTTTTCTGAGGAGAAAAAGGCTAAGGAGAGATATTACTGCAGCCTTTCACTATATAAAGGAGGTTTGTAAGAAAAACAGAGACTTTTTACCAGTGACAGGTGGAGCAATAAGGTGCAATGGTTTTCAGCTGAAAGATGGTAGAATTAGGTTGGATATAAGGAAGATATTCTTTAAATTAAGGCTGGTGAGACACTGGAACAGGTTGCTCAGAGAAGGTGTGGATGTCTCATCACGGGCAGTGTTCAAGGCCGGGTAGGATTGGGTTTTGTGCAAACTGGCCTCCTGGAAGGTGTCCCTGCTTATTGCAGGGAGGTTGGATTAGATGTTCCTCAAAGGTCCCTTCCAAACTAAGCCATTCAATACACCTGAGTGCACCAGTAGGCTCTTGTTGCCATGACCATCTCTTCCAGAGCCTCTGTCTACCTAGACTTTTACCACTCATTGTCTGGGAACGAGATTTAGGCTCAATTCCTTGTCCTTTCCCTGAGCCGACAGCTGGGGTTCAGCAGGAGAGAGCAGCTGTGCAAGGGGAGGCGAGCTGGGAGCCAGCACTTACACAAGGCAGGGCAGCAGCCTCAGGAGAGAGGGGACAGTCCCAAAGCACCCAGTGAAGCACAGCAAAGCTGTTTGGGCGACTGAAACCATGATGGGCCAACCATCCAGCAACAGATGCCCACTGAGAAGGCAGGGTTAAGGTCCAGCTCAGATATCAAGTCAGTAATATAACACCAGGTACAAAACTAGGCACAGCATACCTACAACAGAGCTAGGACCAGATTCAGCTTGAATATTGCTGCTGGACAATGGGTAGAGGCAGTGTGGCTGGAGAATGTGGATAAGGCTGGAGCAAAATCTTCAACATCACCTGAGTTAATTAGGAGCCCAGACTCTGTTTCCCAAGGCCTTGGAAGGCACATTTCTAAAAATGTTTTATGGTGAGTCTGTGAAAAGTCATTAGTGGCGGCTTTCAGAAGGATTTCCTGCTCACTGGTGAAGCTAACACCTTCTTCCCTTCACCAAGCTTTGAATCAAAATGTTGTGGTTCAACACAATCACCTGCAACCTGTTGAACCTGTGGTTCAACACTATCACCTGCACATTTATTCCCTACTTGCCTGAAAGAATGACCCTGATATAGGCTCCCTGGAAAAGTAGTGGTTCTGAGACAGCACATACGGATCTCAGGGTTATTCAATTATGGTTGTGCTAAAAGGTCCATAATAATGGCAACGATTTAGCTACTAAAACACAGTGTAAAACCCCTCCCTTTATGAGTAAACTTATTACAAATACGTGATCCTAGATCTCATTCTATTTTCATGAGATTGAATAGGAGCAATGGGTTTGCTGTACCACAACTGACTAGCTGTTATTATCTGTGTCTATCTAGAAGTTTTCTATGGGTTAAGAAAATGACTTAAGTTATAGTGTTGCTTACTGGTACTGCTACTGCTACTGTTTAGCTACTGCTGTAGCTAAATTTGTGCCAGCAGTTCTATGTGACACCAGCTCTCCTACTTAAGTATTATTACTCTGCTAAATCTTGGAATCAGATCTTGTTTCTCAAGAATATTTATTTCTCCTTTGAAAATTAAAAACAGTCCCTGTATCTTCTTCAAAACTTTAGTGTAAAGCAAAAGTGATATATGAATACAACCACACACATGCAAACACATATAAATTTGAGAAAATGGTGGAAAGTATGAAATTATAATTTGATAAAATTCAAATTGTGGATCAGGACATGTCAGAAACCTTAGGAATTGAATGTCTACTTTCTTATTGATATCTTAGATTATATTCCAGAATCTAAAGTTACATTTGTGTTCTTAAGTGAAATCATGCCATTTTCCACGTCTGGAACATGACTTAGCCCCATCTCTGTTATAAGGCTTTCTTGCCTTATGAAACACAGTGGCTTCACTTCTGGTGAGAGTGATAAGTCCCAAACCCTGGCTAGGAATTTTTCAGTTCAGGCTAGAATCATGCAAAAACACATTCCAGTATACTAATACTGCAAAGAATAACTTGCCAGTGTCAGGGACATTGTATGATTTACTAGTGTAGGTAAAGTCTAAAGGGGAGAGAAGTCATTGACTTCCTTTTACACAATAATTTTTTTTGTGACATCAATATTTTGCATTTATCTACCCAAATACTGAAAATTCTGTCAGTCTGCCCTCTATCTGAATTTCTTCTCAGTCAGTTTTAATGCTTTCTGCAATCCTTCACAGTAAAGTTTATCTCTGGTTTTTTTGTATCTTTGAACAGCTGATAATAAGGAGTTCTGATCTGAATGAGACTTTGGAAGAGTTACAGTATTCGATTGCAATGTTTTACTTTCCATATCCACAATCCAAAAGCCATTGCTAAGAAGAGAGAAGGGAAGACATTCCCTCTGAATTAGCTTTCTATCCCTATTCCAAAAAGATGTAGCATCTTTCAAAATGTTGTTCTGTTTTGTAGCATAATGTATTCACACTTTTAAAAAAAATTAAAAGATTATGGAAGTATTAAAAGGTCTACAGGGAAGCTAAAGGGCTAGATGTTAATTCCAGTTATTGGTCCAATTCAGTTTACCATTTAACAAACAGATACACATTTATATAAATATACAGATACAGAATTGTCCAAATAAAATCGCTAGGTGCTTGCTGAAGTCCAAAAAAAATGAGGTGAAGAAAAAAGAGTTAGGCTAAGTAGACAGAGATCTGAAATCTATAAGAGGTGAACAAGTTTAGTTGGGAAATGCTGTATTCTCCTTAAAACATTGCAGGATGAGGGAAAAATTAGTGCAGCTGGGCCATTCTTGGGTTGGATGGAGATCGACTTAGACCTCAAGTTCATTTATGTCCATTCAAAATAAGTTTATGAACACCTGTGATACAAAATGTCTTGAATAATTTCTCTCCTTTCCAGTGTATATGACTAATATATATGAATAGTTTTGCTTGACTGAAGAATAAGAAAACTGTTCAGTGAGGCCTCAGGTGATGGTCTAAAGGAATCAGAGAACTAGCTTCTAAGTTTTTATTTGATCTTTCAGAGGATTGCTTATTTTAGCTGTTTTACTGTTGTGATTTTTAGAGGTGGTAAGAAAATGGAAAATACCTGTGGGTTAATAGATGATGACTGTTTCCAGACTTGTACATCTCATTTCGCTTGGCTCTATTTCTTTGACATTTTGTTGCACATATTCTGCTGAATATTAAGCTAAGAGAAGACTGCAGAGAAAACTGTTGGAGCAAACACTATTCAGACAATTTACACAAATTGAGAATATTACTTAGGAGACTGATTATTTCCTGGACTGGAGCTTGAAGGGTACAATTTAGGTTCCAAAAGATAAGCGTCCAATGTCATTCTAGATTACTTATGTGTGCCTGGCCTCCTGCTGCTACTTCAGGACAGGACAGGTCTCCTCGGAATCCTGAGCCACCGTAGCCAGACCCCCTTGGCTGTGCTGCACAGCCCAGGGCGTCAGAGAGCAGTTAGATGCCCTTTCCTCACCTGACTAAAACCCCCTGACAACAGGCAATTGCCTAATTGCAGATGCCTTGCTATTAAACACTGTGGAGTTCTTTGCTTTGCTTTGCCATCAGCTACCATTTGAAAAAGGCACAAGTATTAAAGTTCTCTCCCATAATCTGTAAAGATGAGCTGGACACCCGAGAGCCTCTCAAATAATACTAGAGGCCTACCTTTAGGTAACAGAATACTGTTATGGTGTCTGTGTTGGGGAATTGAATCACTCCCCAGGCTCCACAACTGTTTTTTACATCCCCACAGACCTTGAGGGGTGCCTGGACTCCTATCACACGTGTAGATGCCTGTTTGCTGTCTCTCAGGACCAAAATATGAGGTACATCACACACCTTTTATAATAACCATTTATAAGAGATGCTTCTGCATCTTGCAGAGAAGTGGAGGCAATCTTAGCGAGATATGAGGTGGAGTAACTTAAAAAACAAGTAGCTTTTCTAATGGGAAATTAGATATTGTGAGATGCTGTTGGCAGTGCCATGCAGCCTGTAGTAAAGCATCAGCAGAGTCTCTCAACACTGCACAATTCCTAAGACAAAAGGTGTTTTGTACAGCATGAGGTTAATCCACTCTGTATCTCCTCATAAAAAGTAAAGACAATTAAATCACTGGATTGGAATCTGTGGCTGCCAAAGCTGACCATTTAATTTGGCCAAAACCATATTTCCAGTCAGTCTTTCAGAGGAGTTAAATGTCTCCAAACAGGAAAAGGATGAACAAATTTGTCTGGGAGGAAAAAAATTGTAAGAAAAATAATACCTATACTTTAACAGAGTTAAAGAGTGTGTCCCCAAGTACCTCTTGCTTCTTGATATAATACCCAAAACAGCCAGTTTTAGCCATAACTTGCTTTGTTTCGGTTGAAAAAATGTAATTAGAAGGAAAAAAATTTATGAGACATGAAAAAACCAAGAAAGATGAAGTATATATGAATCCCTGTACATATCAGTAATAAGGAAAAAATAAACCAGTTGCACTGAATATATCAGTGACAGATCCACAGACACCATGGCTGAAAATAGTTGGAAGAAGATGGAGTTGTTGATGAGGAAAATAAATTCTAGTAATGTTATAGAAGCACAACTTATGAGACACAAGACAATGGTTAGCAATGAAATATAAATGAAAATAATCATTGTTTCTCTGCATTTGGAGAGGAGCAGATTTGCTTTTTCAGACTGATGTACGTTTATTATATCATGTTCTTTCTAAAGGAACAAACAAACAAACAAAATTTGTTAGTGACAAATACTTTTAGATTTGGTTGTCATAATAGTTTGTACTTAAACATCTCAGGAAGATACGTAAGAGCTCTTTGGTTCATTTACAGTCCTTTTTCATGAGCGTGGGAGTACCAGAACACCGATGTGGTGTTACTGTTCATGGATTTTAGATAGGTAGGTGCTCTCTCTCCCCCAAGGCTATTAACCTGCCACCAGTCCTAGGGAAAATAATGTAAAAATCTCATGCAACATTCAGTTGGTAGTGAACTAAGTGACAACTAATGTCGAAATAGATACTAATAGGTAGACAATTATATAATAGATATTATCTAGTAAGCTTTACTTGCTCACGAGGTTTTTAACTTGGTAAAACATCTTCTGTAGCTGCAATAGATTTGTCCAAGGTGCTTCATTTTAGAAATGACATTGGGTAGCATTTTTAAAAGCTGCACATGAAGTGGCTCCCAAACTGTCCCACCTTCATGGCAAAGACAATTAATCACTTAGTGGATCTGTTTAAGTCCAGGGTCATACAAACTAGCAGAAGGCCAAATACTATATTCTAGTTATGCAGCAGAATCCTGATGATTTAACATCTCTTCTGGCCTTAAACTGTAGTGATCTGAATGCAGACAGACATTGATAATGCTTAGATTATTGGGAAGTAGCATATACAAACAATAGGCAGTTGAACTAACCAAGTTTTCCAAGTCCAACTCTTCCTTTTCCATAAATTATCTGTACTGTTTACAATACAGGGATCCTGCTACAATTTTCACCTGCAACAACAACTCTCCTACAAATTCAACAGCTCCTTGGGATACTCTTGGATTCTTTACATTGGGAATAATTTGATTTGTCTCAGGTTCCGGGGCCACTTAATTTTCTTTTATACATGGATCAGCAGATTTTAAATGCTATGACAAAACATGCAGTATATATTAAGGAGTCTGGTTTAAAAACAGAACCTTTTCTTCATGTTTAGACCCCATCATAAAAAAGCTTTGATCAAGCTTTGAATCAACTCAAAGGAATTTTGTTGCTGACTGTTTGAATCAAATCAAAAAAAATCTGAAAAGCAATGGAGAGGAGGATGACAGCGCTAGAATGCAGACACCATCAAGTTTGAAGCAAAACAGTGAGCAGTCTTTCGGAAGGACAAAAACAAAGATTCATGCTCAACTAAAATATCTGTTGCGGTCTGCTAATAGGTTGTAACACTATTACCATTTTTGTAAGTTTCCAAAGCTGGTATTTCCTTTTTAGGAGAAAGAAAAAGAAGGATTTGGATCACCACAAATTTTGTAATGCTTGTAGTATGTGCCTAACACTTTCCATTTAACATGTAAATTCAGTGTAGAGGCTGAAAAAATAAAATTTCAATTAGGAGGAATGGAAGTTTTCAGATGAAAAAATAAACACCTACAGCCTCCAGAATCTGGAACTGAATTGTTTTCAGTGGAACTCATTTGATATGAGTCAGCTGTCAGTAATATTTTCAAAATGCTGCAAAACTTTACAGAACTTAAATAATTGTTCCTGGAGACTGGGGCCAAAATAATATTTTTGTTTATTTGCTATATATAACCTAACGGGCTGTATATTCACTGTTTAGAGAGAGCAAACATCATGTATAAACACTATGTCACCTCTTTATAATTAAGCGTCTTGCTGCATGGTGTCCATGGAACAGCCTTTTCCCTTAGTGGAGGTTTCTAAACCCCTGCTGCAGGTAGCCAAATAAAATGAGCTGACCTTCACTGCATCTTGAGAATAATATTTAACTTAAATTTTAAATGATCAGAGGAAAAACCTCACTGCCCATTTTACGTGGCAGTGTGAGAAGTTCCACAAAGAATTTTTTGGGGGCTACTTTTTCCCGTGACACAAACACCCTGCTCTTGATATTGGGCACTCAAATCTCTTGGTTCTGTGTACCAGATGTGTGCACAGGTTTAAGATGAAAACAAAGCAGCAGTTGGTTTAGATAATAACTACTAGGTTTCTGTAACTTGAGTCTTTTGGGAAAAAGAGTATTAAAAGCAAATCGATTGGGAGGCACTTCCATTTGTGCAGAAGTGCATAGAAGCTATAAAGAAGGCAGTTCTACAAGAGAGAAAAAGCAGGATATCACTGATGACTGTAGAAACAAAATAGTGACACTGTATCTCGACAATATTTGAAGGCTAGATCTCAGCCACTGCAAACTGATACGCTTCCAGTGAGTTCTGCTTTCAGATTCTTTCATTACAACCTATTAGACTTGCCCATCTCCAGGCAGGAAAATATGATTTTTTTTAAAAAAAGGAGCTTTGGATCACACAAAAGAAATATTTCTATTTATGTATCACAAGCCAAAGAAAATTAGATTATAATAGGTTTTGATCATATTTCCCATCAAAGAAAAATGAATGAAAAAGGTACAAAAAGAAAATAAATTTTGAAGGAAAACTGGATCATCGTAGTTGTAAAGGTGAATTGTTAATATGTCCTGACATCATCAGTGTGAAGTAAATTCATAACCAGCTTACAACTTAGATGACACAGGTGAGTTTACAAATTATTTTGTGTATTCCTTGAAAATTAGCTAGACTTCATTCACATGCTCTTTCATGACTTCTGAGAGCTACCAAAAGAACCCCTATGCAGAACACAAAATAGGGCTAGAAAAAAAGGAATCACCCAGCCACACTCCCACCCTTTGAAGAAGAAGCAGCAATACCTTCATTTGCTGGGTTGCAGTACCTACCTGCTTTCCCAAACAGGGGCTTATGGGGTGAGAGCTACATGAGTCAGAACAGAAAGATTAGGAAAAGCATAAAAATGATGCCAAAGGAACAATATTAAATAACAGAGTAGAGAGATGGTAAAAATCTTTTTAAAAAGGGAGAAAAATCTATTGGTTTATATCTTAAGTTTGGAAGGCATGTGATTCTTCATCTTTACTGTGCAATTTCCACAGCTAATTTAAAACAGTCAACAAGACAGGAACCATATGAATGAACAAGTCTCAGCTGAACTTTATATGACCCAAGCTTTTACCATATGTTAATTGCAAAATAGCATCAGTTTGTTTAATAAGATTGTAAGTTATAAAGATGCATGTTTTGTATTTCTGTTATCAGAATGAGAAAAAGGATGTAGACTGGATGTACAGAAAAACTGGTTGATGATACAACTGTGCCAAAAATATATTAAGCCTGGGTTATCCTGTACTTGCAGCCAGTGTACAATTCTATTTGCACTGCAAATGCAAAACTACACTCGTTACTGAGAGTTCAAAATATGCATTAATTTATCTTAATATTGGGCTTGTCCTTCAAAACAAATCTATAGTCAGAGAAAACAGGATTAGTGCCTTTCCTGTGATTTTTAAAATTCTCTTTACAAAAATTATGCTCCATTACTCACATTGATACACATTCTTCCACAGAGCCAACTTTGGTGTTACGCTAAAAGTTATCTCTTTCTGTATGAAAAATACTTTTTTATTCCAACTGAGCTCTTACTGAGTGCTCCTGCTTGTTGCTACATTTGTAGTCAAGTCACAGTTTAGGTTTTCTTGGTCAACTAATGCTAATGAAGTAGTTCTGAGATAAATATCACTCTGTGCATGAGAAACTCCATCTAGTCTCCATTTGTCCACACGCAGAACAACAGCTTTGCCCACTTCTTCATTTCTAGTCTTGATACCATGCAGTTTTTCACTTAGATTTATTCACTATTGTGATTCTACAGCTTCACATCCACTTCTTGGCACCACTCAAGTGGTAATGTAATTATGATCTGTCACCAGCATGTTTCCCAGTGTGTAAAGGGTTCTCCCACACCAGGGAGGCAGGCGTGATGTCAGAACATCAAAAGCACAGGATTCACTCCCTGTGGGCTGCACTGGTACATGGCACTCTGTGTTGAGCAAATTTGTTTGCTAACTGGGGCATTGCGGAAGCACAGAGCTCTGTAATTGTTTGGTGTCTTTCCTGTTCTTGGTGAAGGGCACTGGCTTTTCCCTGCTCCCAGTAACCTTCACTGCTTTGGAGACTGAGATGCATCAGCAGCAGATTTTGGGAGAAGGTCACATCCAGGCTCCTCTTCAGGACACTATTAGGGTTCTCCAGCCCAGATTCATTCTGTATCATGACTTTTCATAAAGATAGCAAGTTGAAAATGGACAAAATCCCCGGATTTCTGCCCCCAACAATTACAGTCAAATGCAACTAAACATACAGGATACTTTAAAATGTCTTGTGCATGCTTTCTATATGCACATTTGACACTTGCCCCTATCCAACTTTATAAAAAAAAGATGCCTCACATAAAAAAGGAAGACATCCTCCATTTAGAGATAAGAGAAGGTTCTTATGGAAGCATTAAGATCCACTTTAAACAGTTAGTTTCTTAATGCATTATTTTTCTACATAGCCTAGTGAAAGTAACATCTCATCCAAGCCTTAAGATGCATTCTTGAACTACATCCATGGAATAAGAAACAGACAACATAAAGCTGAGTAGTTCCAGACTCTGAAAAGCAGGAGAAAGCTGTAAGTGCAAAAATGAACAAATGTATGAAGTGAGTTTACAGTAACTGCTGAAAACCCATTCCTGGGATGTGTTTTCATTAAACAAACATACATTCAACCACCAAAGAAAGTCTTCAGACCAAATCAATTCCAATGATTTGCAGAAGAATCTTTGAACTCAAGTATGTAATCTTTGAACTCACTATGTAATGTGGAAAAGGGTATGATTCAAAGATAATCTCTGAATCTGATCCTTAGGGTAAAGTCTTTAATAAGGATATTTTACTGTGGTCATAAGATAGTTAAAGAAAAAGCAGAAAAATGAATGAGTCACTTGGCTAAAGAAGAACAGCAGCATTGAGGTCTGAGTGCTATGTGTTAGCTCATGTCTAGCAGTATAAAATAAGTTGGAAAACAAAAGCCTGTGTGCAATTCGTTTTACAGCCTAACATGTTTTCCCTCTAAAATACAAAAAATTCTTGTATAAACCTATGGCTTTTAAACTTTCTCAGGTTTGTGAAATATCCTTCTCTGATCCCACAGGAGGAACAGATGGGTTGTCCTTGTACGAAATATGGTATCCACCTGCACTTCATTAGAGAGCTGCATTTTTGTACATGCCACACCACAAGATCACCATGATGACATAGCAGCTTCAGAGAACAGCGTGACTAGGGCTTTTTTTTTTTCCCTCTTGTAACACAGAAGGTCTGGCAGACTTTTACCTCCTGACACTGTTTAGAGCATATATTGGTCGATACAGTCTGTTATTGCATCTGCTCTGGGAATTAAGGAGAGCAGCTTCAAGGCAGTAAGGTAAGTGCTGCTGCATGTTTTAACCGTAATGTTCAGCTGTTTAAATGTAGCTGCAATGGGAACGTGAAAACATGACAGGATAAGTTTGCCAATTTGTAAATTGAGCACAAATCAACAGTTGCTTAGTCGATTCGCGTTCTCAGTTTCCTTAAAACAACTTCGCATATTTTATACATCAGTGTTGCAATTTTTTATAGTCTGTTTTGTTCTACTTCCAGAAAAGATTTGATATACAGTACAAAGAAGTTTGTAAGAGTACTCACTGTTTACTTTTTCATTCATAGTATTAGTGAGGGCTCTATAAACCCCATTTGCTAAATTATTTTGCTTCATTCTACAGAAAGAAAAGGTATCGTGATATTTAAATAATTAATCACATAAACAATGAGAGGGAAACTGTAGGTATTTTAAAATTTCTAATTAATTTTAAAGCTCCTTTTAAAAATACCAGTGAAACTTTTAAAAACATAGTCTTTTGCAAACTGTGTAAGAAGTTAAGCTTCAAAATTGAGATTAATTGACTGTTAATTTTATATTTATTATGTTTCACAGTAACTTTGTATTAAGGAAATATAGACAAGGTCAAACATAGTTTGAATAGTATGTTTACTCTAATACAGCAAACATTTCTCCAAAATCATGGATTTACCATTTAGTATGTTTTGGCATGTTGCCTGAGTAACTTCACAAATATTTTCACAGGTATTTTACAGCACAACTGCCTAGAACAGGCACAGGCAATTAGTTAAAGCATGTTTATGTTGTAAGATAAATGTCTAAGAATGCATTCTGATTTTATCTTTTGGATTCATGTAGTTCAGTGCAACAAACAAGCATGATCTATTAACCTTTTACACTTCTGACAGAGAAACATCCAGATACCTGAATGAGAAATGCATTGCTAAAACAAGTTAAATACATTACATATTTACTTTGCTATTTTATGTCACACACATGCCTATATGCCCTCGAACTACAGAATTGCCACATATATTCTAAAACATTGTTGATAAATTAATTCAAAACATTTGCTAGCTAACATTTTAATTACTTCCAGGGTTCTGCAGAGCAGTTAAACTTTGTACGCTATTTATAGGACTGTCAGACTATGATATCAATAATGAAACAGCATTACAAATATAATTTGAAATTAGAAGAACAATGGAATTTGAATTTAAAATGTCTATGTTATCTTAAAACTATAAAATTGAGGAAATGTGTAAAAAATGTCACTTTAAGGCCAAAGAGTGTAGTCCAAGAAGTTCATTACACTCTTTTTGTACTTTGAATATAGAAACACTTGATTTCCTTTCTTTAATGTTTAGTACCTAAATAGGACTGGATTTTGAGATTAATTGTGTTACTGCAGATGAGCTGTACTTATTTATACCAGCAGGGGACTGAAGGTTGAGCTCATGCTCATGTTGCATGTTCTCAGGCAGTAATGAAAGACAGACAAAGAAAATTATGCTGGCAACAAATATTTTGATGATTATCCTAGGGATTGTAATTAGGTAAACGCGATGGGACCAGCACCATGCAATATTATGCAATCAGATTCCTTTTTCAGGGGACAGCAGCTTAATATCTAGCAGTGGGACTTAATGGCTTATTGAGTGGAGGTAACATAAGAGCATTTTTTAAAAATTCTCTGTGCTGTACTGAATGAGATCAATAGGCCCTGCCTAGAGGTACTTTAAATGAGATTGTAACTCACTAGAGTGTGGTGTGGCATTTATCAGTCAATGGAAGCAAAGACATTTAGAATTAGGGAAAACTTGGTAGCTATGGCCCTGCACTTTAACATTAAGTCATCTGTGTAACAATTCCAATAGCAAGACTAACTTACTCTGCTGGAAGATTGCCCAGATCTGAGATCAATGTCTTGTGGTCTGTTTACAGGCTTCACATACTTTCTGAAATTATTTGAGAAAGAAAAGGTTTTAAGGATTTTCTTAATCCTCTCATCCTCTGAACAGTAGTTGAGTACTTGGAGCCCTGTCTTTTACTGGTGAAAATCAAAGTAAGCTCACTGACTTTGTTGATTCTAGACCTACTTTTCCAGTAGAACATCTATCTAGACAGTAAGAGGTCTAAACAAGATAGTAGTCTTCACAGATTAACTGGCATCTTGTGGAGTATCTGATGAGAAAGGTATGGCCTTAAAATGTTAAGTGACACCCCTCATACTGAATCACAAACAACCCCAAGGACACCTAGGGATGTCCTTTTGCTGTATGTGAACTGAAAGACTAACCATGTGAAGACAGTGCTTTATTGTTCAATTAATTTAGAATGGGCATACAATATAACCAACACATCTGTTGTACAGAGAATTTGCAAGAAAATTTTCATTGTGTGAAATTCAGTTGTTTCAGATCCATTGCACACATACACAATACTGGCTGTTTGGCACGCTAAACATAATATGCTTTATATTTCTATTAGTTTATTTCTTAGGTGGCTATGAACCTCAGAAGGCCATGCTTTAGAGAATGTAATCCATGAGAAAAAGGTCTTTCAAGCTACACACATCTTAACAACAAACAATGCATCAGAGCATTACCCTCAGTTTTAACTTCTCTGTCTCTTTCTAACTTAGGTCAAATAGCCACATGTTTATATATGAGACAACTCAGCACATTAGGAATGCTTGATAGAATTTAAGTGGAGGAACTGCCTCTGAACACAGCCTTCAGCAAAACTGAAAATTTCTGTGCTAAGTTTAAAAACCTCATGCTTCATCCCCTTTCTTGTAACTTAATGAATGAATGCAGAAACATGTAAAGAAAGTTTTACTTACAACAGCAGAATGGCCAGCAATTTTGCATTACAAAGGAAGATTATACAAGATAGGGTCAGTAAGTTTATAGGAGTAACAATGTAATACTAACAACCCAATTTTTTTTTTCTGAATTAAAAACTTTAAATAGGAACCCTAATTAGTTTTTAATTATAATCCTTATGTGGTAAAATTTCAAATATTGCTGAAAGAGTTAAAAAATTAAAGTAATATCTTTATTCCTTTTCACCATACAGGAACAAGACACCTTGGAAAGATGACTTTAAACTTCCTACCTGTCTTTCTGCTGTTGATTAGTGGCATTTTTTGCCAGTATGACTATGGTCCTGGCGAAGATTATGGTTATGATCCTTTTGGGCCATCCGCAGCAGTCTGTGCCCCAGAATGTAATTGTCCTTTAAGCTACCCTACTGCCATGTATTGTGACAATCTCAAGCTGAAAACCATTCCAATTGTACCAAGAGGAATAAAATACCTTTATCTTCGAAACAATATGATTGAGGGCATTGAAGAGAACACGTTTGACAATGTAACAGACCTACAGTGGCTTATCCTAGATCACAACCATTTGGAAAATTCAAAAATTAAGGGCAGAGTCTTCTCTAAACTAAAGAACCTGAAGAAACTTCACATTAACTACAACAACTTGACTGAAGCTGTTGGGCCACTCCCCAAAACTCTAGATGACCTGCAATTAAGTCACAACAAGATCACAAAAGTCAATCCTGGTGCACTTGAGGGCCTGATGAATCTGACTGTCATTCACCTCCAGAACAACCAGCTGAAAGCAGATTCTATTTCTGGGGCTTTTAAAGGCCTGAATTCACTTTTGTATCTTGACTTAAGCTTCAATCAACTTACAAAGCTACCAACAGGACTGCCTCACTCCTTGCTCATGCTGTATTTTGATAATAATCAGATTTCCAATGTTCCCGATGAGTACTTCCAAGGTTTTAAAGCCCTGCAATATTTACGTTTATCCCACAATAAATTAACAGATTCTGGAATACCAGGTAATGTCTTCAACATCACATCACTGGTTGAGTTGGATCTCTCCTTCAATCAGCTGAAGAGCATTCCAATCGTCAGTGAGAACCTGGAAAACTTCTACCTCCAAGTCAACAAAATTAACAGTGAGTTAAATTTGCATATATTCATTAATGTTTACCACAGACTAGATGCTGATGGTCAGTGCAAGTATCCGAAATGGTAGATGAACTAGTCTGAAAAAATAGCACTGTTTAGACTGTTAGCACACTGACATTTATCTGACAGTTGTCCACACTCATGTTAAAAGACAGATATTTATCTAATAGCCACTCAGTGTATCCTTAAAGAGAAAAACTTCTGGTTTCATACTAATGTGGATATTATTGTTCAAATTCTCATCACATCTAAATTGGAGTGTTCGATCAGTGCAAAAGACGCTCAGAATTCTTAAATTAACAAAAAGAGAGATGTCAGGTGAGGATCTGACTATGGTAACCTTTCAGGAGCTGGTAGTAAAAATGCTGGAGGGAGGAGAAAGGGGAAGGACAACAAATTCATAAGGTAGCAGGCACAAGACTCATGAAGGAGACATGTCAAAGTAACTGCATTTGTTTCTTTCCTCCCTTGTCTCATGCCGTATCCCTCCAAACCTATCTCAAAATCCAAAGAACTGCCCCTGCTCTTCCTTTTTGTTCCCATTTCCCACATGATATGATCAGGTGGCAAACCTGTCTCCATTCACTTATGATTTGAAAAATGTTCCTTCTGAAGTCAAGAAATGCCACACCTTGCATGAGAGCAAGGACTTTTCTGCTGAGACAGGGCCTTTTCAAGGCTCTCCCATTCCTGGGTTCACAAGGAGGTGTTGCAGAGATGGAGAGGCCCCACCACCATGTCAGAAGCTCTCCAGCTGCTCCACTGTTAGTGGTAATCCCTGATGGAGAGGGAGATGTGTCAAACATAGCTATTTCTATAGGAGGATTTATATCATCTTGCTGGCTGACATAAATAAACCACAAAATCCTCCTTCTGTTTGCCTCCTTGTATCCATCAAAGGTTGAGAGCAGGACATTCTGAAATGTTTTATATTTACTATGTTTCATTTTTCTCAGTGGCTTTTTTTTTTTAGTGCATCTCAGTTCCTATTTTTGATGGGGAAACAATGAGTTAATACTTCCCACCTAAGGCACTGTGTACAGTAACCTGTGGAATTCTATCAGATACTCTGCCACTCCTAAAATAGCTAACAAGGATGATTTTTAATTTCTCATGAGATATATGAGGCACTTTTCCCGCCTTAGAATGATCTGAGCCTTCTGCAACATACCCAGGTACCAAGCTTGGCTGCTATTCACTTTTCCAGGGACTTCAGAGTCTAGAACTATAACAATTTTAGCTTTTCATGGAAGCAGCATTTTTGGGGGATGTGTGGGGGGTGGGCGTTCACCAGCTACTGCTATACTGTCATTGCTACCGTGTGGAGTGATGCCAGAGAATTATAATTTACTGGGTTTGTTCTTTACCATAAGATCTAGCAGACTTCAATAATCAATTTTCTCAGCTATCTAATTTCACAGGCATTATATATGGCTCCCTAAGAGGCTGATTGACAATGTGGGATAAAAATTAATTATAAATAATCATTACAGTGTAATGAAGTATATATGAATATATGGGGCAATCAAGGCCTTTGGTTTTCACCATTCATGACACCTGACCTACAGCTGAGAGTGCTTAGTCTTTTGGAAAATTGAGTTGGTTGATCTCTGAGTATTTAAGCCTCAAAACAATGACCAGTTTTCTTTGTTTAATAAATTATTATAATTTACCACTAATTTGTGTAATGATGACTGTAAACAAGGCCAGCTTCCTCTCCATACAGTAGCCCCATGGTAGACACACACAGTGAGAGACTTCTGTATAAGGAGTAATGATAATTTGTCCTAAAATACACAAAATTTATAATCTTTCAGATTATGCTTACTTAGTTTGAAGTTTTCATTATACTGAGACTTAACATAAAGGTATTTCTCAGAGTTCTTAACTTGCTATGTCTCCCTCAAGGCAAAAAGAAGCTCTACAGGATGGAAAAAAAAAATGCTAGAATCAAAGAGGTTCAGCGAAATAAGAAGAGGGTCCAAAGGTGTATTTCTCCATATTTCATTTGTACTTGTAAGGGATTAAGGAGAAAATTGTTGCTTCCACATGAAACCCCAGGAAGTAACGGGGTTACTCCATGCAAATGAAGTATAAAAGGGGAAATATGAAAGTGTTCCAGAGGACAGTTAAGAGACTATATATTCTGCTCCAGCCCATTGACTCGATTAGGAAATGTACTATAATTGTGCTTATTCCAGTCAGAATTGTGGAGGTGCTTTATAGTCTTTTATCCAGCTCACTCCATCAATTCCCAAAGGATTTTTCTAACATGGACTGTCTAGAAATGTGATTGCTGGACAGCAGACCAAGAATAATGACTGCAGGACTTAAGATCCTGTTGGGATTGCCCACTGTATTGTTAGATGAAAATCTAGTTTTCATCCAGTACTTCTTATTCCCTCAGTATCTAGCTTATGCAGGAATTCTGTGTTGGGAAAATATTTGAGAAAAATTCCAAGTACACTGCCTCTGAACCTGAATTTTATTAATTCAGGAAGACATTTTTTCACCTGCATCATTAATAAGTGCAAAAGGGTAGGTAAACTACTGATATATTTTATACCACTATGCTCTTGTTTCATGGACTGCAGTCCCCACACAGATAATACAGGTAATAGCTCATCAAGTGCACTCACAAAACTCACTTATTTTCTGCTAGTGGAGACTGTAATTAAAATAAAAAATTAATATAAAAAATTAGTATAAAAAATTAATACCCACATTCAAATGGTATGGACCAAATACCAGAGGAAAATCCCACTGAGGTCCCTGACAAAGTTCATTTGAGTTCTGTGAGGACAAGATCTCCATCCACTTCCTAAGTGGTTTTAGTCTCATAAACAGTCAGCACAGATCAGAATTTTGGTAACACAGTTACATTTTGTAGTTTACATGTATGAAGTTTGCATCATTAGAGCAGTTAACCATCTATCCAGCTTGTATAAGCATATCTTCTTTTGCAACCGAATGTTAGTATTTATGTCACAAGTAACAATATGGGAAAAAAACCCCCTAAAATTTAAATTTATAAAGTTTAAAAATGTTTGTCGTCAGCAAAGCTGTACTTACCATGTGATTCCTGAATGACAAGATGAAAAAAATTGATATTAGAATTCATGTTTATTTTAAACTTCACAAATTAAACCCAAGTTATCTGAAGAAAACTGGAACTAAGTAGTCAATAGCATAGCCTATAGGCATAGAAAATTAGTTAAAAATTCAGGAATTTATGTTTTCATTCAGCAAAATTCCACACAGACATAATCCAATAAACATCTCTCAGATTATATGATCTTAATGCACAAGAATAATTAGTTTGCTTCTGCTGGTACATTCTGAACCAGAAGAGTATCAGAATTGGTCTGAAGTCTTAAAATTATACTATTTTACAATATGAACTGCCCAAAGGATGCAGTTCATCTCTCACCCTTCCAAAAGAAGGCTGCACACTACACAAAATGTAGGAAATTGTTTTGATTTGGTTTAGTCAAATTAGTGATCAAGGTCTGACTTGATTTATATTTCCTTAACTCCTACTCAAAACAACTTATTTTGTGGAAGATACATGAGTCTTTACCCACCCTTAACATCGTATCTCTGTCCAAAATTTTACCCAAGCTCTTATGCTCTAAAGAGCTGCCTGTACATTTATACTTAGTTTACAAAAGCCATGTTTCATCAGTGATAGAAAATTATTGTAATGCGAGTTCTGGAAGAATCCAGTTAGAAGAATGTTAATCTGAAAGTTAATGAGGAGGTTTGAAAAGTACTTCCTCCACTTCCTTTGGTACTATAATTTGATCACATTTTCTTAGATGAGTTAAGTAGACGTGTCAAAAGGTACATAAGGTGACTTATGATTGGTAAATCAAATGGCGTTTGATTTTGATAAAACTAAATTGATGTCTCAGAAATTATGAGATGCATGGGTTCATTGAAGGAACCTTTAACCTCTTAAAGTATTTTGTGTGTGAATTCATGCAATGTCAGTGTTCTGAAGAAGAACAAGTCTCTCAGACTGCTTCTTTAGTAGTTATGGAGCTTTTCAATAGACTAATCCTCCCTCTGACTCACAGGAAACACAGGTGGGAATGAAGACCCTCTTTGCAAAATTACACAATGTGGTGTGCAGGGGACATCAGATTTATTCACAAACATTCTCCCTTGACGATAGATCTTCTCTGCCTGAAAGAGGTCTATAATATGGGTATGTGTGTGCTTTGCATACTGAGCAGAGAACTTCAGTGATTCATGTAATTTCTGGTTTACAGTTAATACTGATCATAGGATACAAGACAGATTTCCATTCAAGATCTGTCTGGTGTTATGTGAACCAAATAATACCTCAACTGGATGGAGACCATATAAATCATGAAATATAAATTGCAATATGTATCAGTATTTTTATAAGCATTTTTTTCATTTATACTTACCTTATAATCCAGATGTGGAAAGGTTCAACTCCACAATTTAAAACTCTTCTCTAACCCTAGACCCAAATTTCATTTTGAAACAGGTAAATCAAAATGACACAAATAAAATACATACAAAATACACAGACACTCATTGGATGGCCTGTTCTTTAGGGTAAAACTGTATCATGATTTCAGTTTCTTCAGAAAATTTTTACTTCCTTCCATATATTATATAACAATTTTACTCTTCCATTGTAATGTATCAAATATGACTGATTCCTCCCTCTGCATCTCCAGTTTTACTGGAGAGTGATTTTTCCTTTTATCTAAATGCCAGATTAGACCTCTACATAAAATCTGAAGTCTAAAAGTCAAATTTGTACAGGAAGCAAATGGCATTTGAAAAACTCAGTGTCAAAATTCTGGACCTCTCACAACTAGTGGAAAGAACACCTCCCAACACAAGTGCCTCAAGTTCCAGTAAACTTATGGGGATTTACATCAGTGTAAATGCAAAATAGTGCAATGAATTGAGGTCACAATTTCCAACTGAAATCAAAAAGAGCAGAAAAATAATGGTTTTGTCCTATTTGTCCTAATTATTCATGTTTTCCTCTTATTTCTCTTCCCTTTGCTTCAGAGTTCCCGTTGAGCAGCTTCTGTAAGGTAGTTGGGCCAATGACCTATTCCAAGATCACACACTTGCGCCTGGATGGAAACAATCTCACTCGGGCTGACCTGCCACAGGAGATGTACAACTGCCTTCGGGTGGCTGCTGAGATTTCACTGGACTGAGGAACCTGGCACCACCCAGTTCCCTTCCAGGGGCAGTAACTACAGGAATAACACACTATGGTAGTGCTTTAAAATTAGGATATGCCTTAAAGCAAGTGTCAATCTGCATATTATCCATTCTGTTTGTTAATATTAATATTAATGTTTGTTAATGCACTTGGCAACCTTAAGGGAACCTGTGCATATTTTTTTACAAATGGTTCCATTTAGAAAGCACAAGAATTACCAAATCTGGTGCAAAACATGTCTTCATCTGGCTAGGTGAGTTGATGAAAAAGATTCAACTTCATAAAAATCTATATCCATACATGCAGTACCTGCCAGCAGGTTCCAGACTCACAGGGAAGCCAGGTGGGTTTTTCTGTGGGTTATACTGTGCAGTATGAGCTGACCTGTGTAAATACAAGATTCCTGTCCATCTTTCCTAATTATCATGCCTTTTATATTTTGTTACCCATTACAAATGATTTAACAATCCATGAACAATTTAAAATTTACGAAAATATCTGTTCAGAGCCTATGACATTGTTAAATTAATAGAATATGTGAAAGATAAGGGAAAAAATTTAGGTTAAAAAATTGTTTACTTTTCTTTTTGTCATACTTCCATTTAACTTTCATGGTAAGATTTTTTATTCATTGCTGGTATAATTGTTATTTCAAAATAAATCATATATACAAATATTTTTATTCAATTACTTGCATGCTACTTTTAACCAGACTGTAGAAAATAAAACATATCAAATAGTGTTCTTCTGTCCATATCATTGTCAACTATGTTTCTTTCTTTTATAAAATGAAAAAAATCAGGTTAAGACAAGAAAATCTAAACTATTCTATTATTATTAAAATTTATTGTAAGGTTAAATAAACTGTTTTCTCTACTTTGAAGTTTCAATATGTTTGTAAATGTAATTTAATGTGCACCACCACGCTTGTGTTGGCCAGTAAATCGATGCCTCATGAAGTTTGCAGTATGAGAATCATGACACTGTGAAAACATGCAAATTAATGTTTCAGTATAGTCAAAAGAACAGTGAAATCTGTCAGAAAACACAGGTGGTGAGTAAAATGCAGCTACACATGGTAAAGACATGGTAGTATATTCTACCCAGGAATAAATAGCCCCAATACTGTCAGCATCCTGGAACATACTAAAATAAATGTGTTAGTAACTGAGAGCTGTAAGTGGCTTGCTTGCAAGCACAGATCATCCCACGGGTACTATTTTCTTTTCAACTACTACACTATTAAACACTCAAACAGAAACTTTTCTAGTTTCTATAGCAAAAGCAGAAACTATCACCTCTGAAAAAAACCCCAAACCAATCCATACCAAACCACTTAGTCAGCACGTTGCCAATTCCAGATGTTCAAAATCAAAACACAATTCACAAAGAAATCTGGGACTAAAGAAAAAGGAGAGATTCAGAAAACAATAGAAATATTTCCCTCCTCACTTTTTTCATTTTGGAATTCGTAAATATTGTTGCTTTTTTACACACATACAGGAAGAATTGACAGTAAAATTTGTTACAAATCAGCTAGAATTTTCATAGAAGAATGAAATCTAAATCTGGGGCTTTCTGAACACATCAGAGTGGGAATCACTGTAGAATAGTACCTAGGCATTATAACATAGAAAAAGAAGGAAGTGCATGCAAAGCTCCCCAAAGAAAAGGAAAATGTATGGGATATGGTATTTAACCATTTCCAGAGAGCTTTTAACCCAGCTGTTCCCTTCATAGAAAAATAAACTATATACTAAGACTTCTAGAGCACAAACTGGTAATGAGATTTGTCACCTGATTGCTGTAATCTAACAACACAACAGAAGTGTATTCTTCTATTCAGCTTGTTTCAGCAAACCAATTACTTTTATGCAAAACAAAAAGAAATTAACAGTGAGACTGAGAACAGTCCACCTCATGATAGATTAGAACTCATTGAGGATATTTTCGACACACCCTTATGTTGCAAAGAAAGCATCCACAGATGTTAGCAAGGCATTCTGTTGTTCTGTTCAAGGGATACAATAGAAGGAAGTCCTCTGTCAAAATAGCAAACAATACCAATGACCTCCATCAGAAACTAGAGAACCTTTACAGCTTGCAATGAGCACTCAGCCAAGTGAAAGAAAATCGCATTTGGCCCTACATTTTTATCTTGAACATCTATTTTCTGTGGTTCAGAAATTCATGGTTAGTTGGGGAGATATGACATTGCACAGCTTCTTGTCACACTATTTATGAAAAAAAAAATTAGAGCATGAGATTCTCGTTCTAAAGGAGAGATGGGCCACTTTATCTCCTCTTTCATATTATGAGGCACAAAAGCTCAGGTTTCTGCTTTTGCAGTAATGAAGTGTTCTAAATCACTATAGAGACTGTTTAAGTTCCCCATCTCTATATGTGTTACAGCAACAGACAACAATATACATGTGCCTCAGCTCTCTTTTTATGAAAGCAACATAAATGATTTTCTAGACACTATGCAGAAATTTAAATGTTGGGGAATACTTAACAGAGCTAATGCCTTGGAAATTGAGTCAATATAATAACTATAACTTGCAATTTCTGCTCTTCCTGGGAAGGAAAGTGATAGACCTTGGTTATAAAGCCCTCAGTATTCTGGAAACTGAAAAACATGTTGCATACATCCCTGTTTCCACCTAACCTGGTCATATTATGAAATACCTATGTGTACAGGTGTAAACATGTTACTTAAAAGTAGGCAGTGTGAACAGATAACTCAGCTGCAGTAGCATGGAGACAGTGGAATGGGTAAATAAGGCTGAATCTAGGGCAACATACTATGCAACCTATAATATAGTTATACAATTTACTTACAGTATGTGTTCCTCCTTGTTTCGGGTCAAAATTGTTAAATATATCATAAAACTTTCACATGAAGTTTCCTATGGAATAAGTTACAAAAATGAAGAACTTTAGGAAGACATGAATTGGAAAGCAGATATAAAAAGGAAACTTTGCTACAAGTACAATGAAAAGAAGTATTACAAGAACAATATACAAATGCCACAGACAAAAACCCTACCCATGGAATTTTAGGAACTGGTCTGCAAGTGTGTTGCACAGCCATTTGCAAAGATAGAGTTACCTTTCAAGTAGACAAGAACTGTGTGGTTTAAAAGATATTTTTCATATTAGGTTAACTTGCAGAAGTTCCCTAGAAGGAACAGGCAGGGACACATGAATTTTTGGACTACTGGAATAATAAATCCTTCATGCTCTCTACTTTATAAATCCAGCATAGTCAAATGGATCACGAAAAGAGTGAGCACTTAGTTGTTGAATAGAGCTGTACCTCTAGTGCAAGGAACTTGGTAGGGTCCTGTCTCTACTGCAAACCCTTGGTTTTAGTGAAAGGCATTAAACAGGTAGTTGCTTAGCATGAACGAACTTATTTGGACAGCTGGGGACTAAAAGGCAAAGCATCATTCAGAAAGGCAGTCTGAGTTGTAATATGTACAGCTGTAACAAGCACAGACTGAAGATGGAAGAAATTGGGAGATTAGAAAGCAAAGTGAAGTTTGGTGGAGGGCCACTAAGATTTAAGTCTGTTAAGGGAACTTCCCTCAGCCTTCTTCTTTCCAGGTAATGCCAAGGTACTTCCCTTAGTCTCTTTGAATATACTGTATGTCTCAGTCCATGTCTTACTGCAGTCTTCCACGGCCTAAAAGAGTGCTATAGAAAAATTGTCCAGTTCTGGGGTGCACTGGCAAAGAGAACAGCAGCAAGGAAGAGTTCCAGAAAGAGAAATTTGAGCTGGACATACAAGAAAGTTCTTCACGGTGAGTTGTTCATAAAGCACTGTCACAGATTTCCCAAGGAGTCTGTGGACTCTCCATTCTCAGAAATTTTCATAATTTGCATGGGCAGTGCCCTGAGGGACAGATTTGTCTTTGAAGTTAGCCTTTGTTTTAGAAGGTGGTTGAACTAAACAACCTTCAGATGTTTCTTCAAACTTATTTATAATTTCTGTGAATCTGTGATTCTAAGAATACTAGCAACCAATGGGGTTCAATCAATTTTAATAGCCAGTTCTACAGCTGAATACTTTAACATGACATCCATGTGGAAAATTTCTTATTTCAAGTTTCAGTCCATAATTCCAATTCCCATGATACTCACAAAGTCTTAACTCAGCTGACATTTAGATATAGATTCCATAGGCAGAAACTGTGGAATCTTTCTTTTGATATCTTAGCTGGCTTGTGCAAATCTGTTCCCATTTTAACACTTGTGATTTACTGAGTAGTAGCAGTGAAGTCAGAGATCCATCCGATCTAACTCTCCCGTGTGGGACAGCACTGGCACATATGCTACCATCCTAATGGACAGAGTGCTCATGGAGGACATCTTGGTTCTGAGGGTTTTTTTTGGATTTAGACTAAAAAAGTAAAAAGACAAGTTAGGTTAAAAATCTTTCCAACTGTAAGAAAAGAACTTAATTGGCAGGCCTTAAGGCTTTCCTACATAAATAACTCTCTTTTCTACTTAGTCTGAAGAGTTCAACTTCAGTTAGCACAGAAAAATGAAAGGAGTGCTAACTGTACTTCAGGACACTCCTCACCTTGAAGGTAGAAATGTCAGGCTCAAGTACCAGGGCAAATTATCACTTCACTGTGTAAAGAAAAGTAACTTTAGAGGCTAGAGCACTTTTTATCACACTGTACCCAGGTTCTGAGATAAGATTGTGATTGTGGGCTAAACAGGAAGTAACTGTGCCCATGTCTACACACACTGGAACCACAAGAAGGATCCCATCTGTTGTCTCAGAGAGCTGACCTGCCTGAAGTACCCAACTCAAATGAGTTCAAAAGTGAGACTGACATGCTCAAGGCTGTGCCCACTGAATAACATGAACACTTTGCTTTGAAAATTTCAGTTTAGACACTTTAAGTTGCTCTCAGCTTCATGCTTTTGTGAATCCTTAAGGTTCTATCTTAAGGGTTTGTTTGTTTGTTTGTTTGTTTGTTTGTTTGTTTGTTTGTCCCTCCATTAATTTATAAAGGTATACTTATATTATCAGGGGCTGAGAGTTTCAGTGGGCACCAAAATATCTGAAAATGTACATATTGCTACTCTTTAGTGTTACAAACCATGATGCTTTGTGGGTGTAACCCCTTCTACATATTTTGGGAGGTGAAATATCTTTTTTTTTGTAATTTGAATTCTTAATCTACAGATCAGATAACAGACTTTTAACAAGTTTTGATTAATAGAATGTTTTTAAAGAATAACCCCTCTTATGTAGTACTCCTGTGGTATAGCATACCTTTTTAATCTGAAATTGCTAAGGAAAAGCAGAAAAGAAAGTCTAATTAAGAAAACAGTGAAGAAATTAGGGAAATACATAAGAGGAGAAATATTACTTATGGTCTGTATGACAGTGTAGAAACAAAGGGATTTGGTCAAATGCACCTGACTTCTGAATAAGAAGAAAGCTTTACTTTGGAAAAAGTATTACTGTTCTGACAAAGGAGGGCAAAGCAAACCCATCTCACCAGGAAAAATATTAACAATCATGGAGCTTTTCATTTCCTCCAAGAAAGCACTCTTTGGTGATATTTTGAATTACAGTGTCTGAATCCATTGTTATGAGATGCTTAAAAATATTTTAAAATGTTCGTGAAAAAAAATCCTACATTGTTCAAAATGGTTGAATTTTAACACATTTATTTGCATTTATTTGCTAGTTAAGACAACTTAACTAGCTGCCTAATACTAAAGCATTTGCTCACTTTAGTCTTCTGTTCTTCATCAGACATGCAAAATCTGTCTTTACTCTGTGAGTCCAAGTGTGGGGCAATGCATAAAAGACTGTCGTGGTATTTGGTCAACCTGACTAGAGCGCATATTCAAATAATTACAAAGACACTTTGGAATCTATTAAATAATACTTGTAAAATATAATTTTTATTGATGATAACGCTTTCATTGAAACATGAATAATATTTCAGAAAGAAAGTCTGAAGTACTTTCAGAAAGTCTGAAAGAAGTACTGGAAGTCTTTAGAAATTTCATACCTTATAAACCAATTTAATAATAATCTGTCTTGAAGATAAACAAGTCTTTCAAAATTCCTATTTCCATCGTCTTTCCAGTATCACATCATGTGATTTCCCCATCCATCTTACTATGCACACTGGTTCCCAAACTCCATGAACAAACGTTTCCTGAACTTCCCTTTTAGCTTTCATCATTACAGCCATTTTGCAGTCAAAAAAATAAACAGTAGGACTAATAAATTCTCAAAATTATATGCAATGCTGTATTGATTTCAAGATGAATTTGTGTAAAAACACGTGTACATGTGTCAAATATGTACAATACCTACATGTGTTAAAAATGATTTCAGGTTCGTAAGTTTGGGTAAGGAAAATTATCCCCTGCAGTGTTTTTATTCCCACCCTCGATTCAAAAGAAGGAAAGGTATGTTGCTCCTAATGAAAATCACAGCCTTGAGCTGAGGTATATATTATACACAGAATGCAGAAGGGAACTAAGCATTTACTGCTGGGATTCACGGCTGCCACCATGAAGAGCATGGAATCATCTAAGAAAAGAGTAGGTAGTGTTGAAGAACACCCCTTTGCTTATTGCGGGCTCTGGAGCACTGCATGGCGCTGGGAGAGGGATAGATGATGAATTCTCCCTGGAGATGGGTTCCAGAGCTGTCTTCAAAGAAAAAGGGGATGACAGTTTGCATCAAAGTGCTGGGTGGTGAGGAATTTCATCTACACTCTTGACTTAGTTTCAACATGTTCCGTCTGAAAGGATAATCAGTGACTGGAGTAGTCAAGGTGAGTGAGATTTGAACTTGAAGTCGGCGCTCTGGAAGAAAACTCAAGTGCTTTGGGAAATGCCAGTTCTTGAAAGTGATGACTGATATCGATCTCAATTTAAGGAAATAAAAATCACATAGTCTAATGTTTAGTTTCAATATTTCCCAAGAGTATCTGCATTAAAAATTAGAACAAAAATTACTTCAATTAATGGAAAATAAGAGCTGAGTTTTCATATAGCTTATGCCATTTGGCTTTTCTTTCTAAATAATAAAAAAGCCCCTGAACCTTGAATTTCTCATGTGGCAAAATCGCTATAGCAGAGCTTTATTATAAGGGGGGAATTTTTTTTTTCATTAAGTTGAGGGAGTTCTATTATATTAAACCCTTGTCATTTATTTTAGAGGACAGAACTTCATATAAGTTTAAACTTCTTGTAATCTATTGTCTTACTGTGGGGATCTAAAATGAAGATGATTTAAAACATTTTTGGACTTCTTTAACGACAAGAAAATAAAACAGAAGTTAACACAAATTAAGGATAAGGATATAATTAAAGAGTAGTGAAAACAGCTTGTTTTCACTATCCTTATGTTATCTCACAATATTTAATCCTTGATGGTCTGTGTTTCAGAACTGCAGGTTTACAGAATGGGCATCAGATAACTAATACATGTTATAATTTACCATTAGTTGTCTGGGAAATAGAAATCATCTAAATAGCCACACATGGGCCCAGTAACTCAATACACGTGTGCATTTGATAAATGCATGTTAGATATTTAATTTAAGATACATTTAGTATTTTAAAAATCTAAACTTGCTACCCTGGGTAGCATAGATTTGTTTCAGTGTTGAAATTTTTGAGAGCATGAAAACAAGCTAACATATGAAATTGACAGCAACATAGTAGATAAAGTAAACCTAGCAAGCCAAGACAAATACCGGATCTTGGCACTGTGTCGTGGAACCTTTATGGTGTCACTGTGGCAAGGAGTTCAAAACAGAGAGAAAGAGAACAGAGTGCCAAAAAATTATTTAATGACGCATATTCAGGAGGCGAGTATATTTCCCATAAAACCTGAGCCCTTTTCCATAGTTGTTCTTTTCTGAAATGTGTTGCTCTGCAATGATCTCTTTAAGCTAAGCTACTCAGTTCCCACTGTGGTTTTTACAAGGGAATGAAGTTGTGCAGAAAGTAAACTGCTAGAGTTTTGTTTCTGGACTTCTAGAACAGGATCTTATCTTCCTAAATCCTATATAAACAGGAGGTCAGGTGACATCTCCATTTAACAAATTAAGCCAGTCTGTCTGTCCCCTAGGGTTTCTTTAAGCAATGTATTCTGACCTAAACTGAAAGCTCCCCAGGTAAATTCCCCACACTTCAGCTGCCTGTATTTGTGCAGAAAATGCCTATTTAAATAAGAAATGCAATTTCTTCCACTGAGAGGTCTAAGTGGGTAATTCTAGGCTTTAGGAGAGGTGCAGCATTCATGCTCCTAAGTCTGTTTTGTTTTAATTTCTTTTGTTCACTAGGAATGATGTAGAGTAAAATACATCCATAGGAGCAGGGTCTGGAACATCTGGGCTGGTCCTTTGATCTGTCTGCAGTGTCCCTTGGGCTAGCCTGAAGGGCTCAGTCATCTGTTTTCTTTTAGACTCTTTGATCTTGCTGACCTTTTGTGGCTGTTTTTTGAAAGGAGCAGCAGATATTATTAATTGAGATATATCATTGTCTGATGGTCAGGGAACTGTTTGGAAATAGAATTTTTTCATCTTTTTAACTGAGTAAAGCTTTGAGCAGCAATGCAGAAAGAGAGATGTCTACATGCCAGTCCTCAGAAGGGAAAGAGGCAGACTGAACCCTGAGTAAAAGTCAGCACCCCCTTGGAGGTCTCTGGAGCTACCATTGGAGTATATGATGAAGGATACACAAACTGGACTTAGTGTCCTCAGCTTTTGAAGCACTACCTTTTTCTCTAGTAACCATGAAGATAATTCAAGAGCCTGTTTCAGATGAGCTGTCCCGTGGAACAAGGCACATGGCTTTTTAGTGAAGTACTGCCCAAATTCAGGCACCCTGGATTGCAGCCTTTGCTAAATGGAGCAACCCACAGGGCTAAAGAATAAGCTCTGCTTGCAGTGTACTCCTGGGTTTGCTGGTGATGAACTATACACATGCTTGATGCTTAACAGACCTTGCTTCGAATTAAATCTGAGACATATGGCAGCCGTTACTGAAAGAAAGCAATGCATTTTTTCACTGTCAGCAGCTCTGATGCTGAAGCAGAACAACAGCTCCAAACAGCACTCCCAGTTGTCCATACCTCCTCCCTAAGGGTCCTTCTGGTCTATCTTTTTTACTCTTCAAGTCTTTCTCAAGGTGGAGAGCTGTTTTAGCTTCAAGTATGTACATTACTCCTCTCAAGGAGATGTTACCACCCCCTGCAGCTGTCGATGCTCCTTGCTTTCTTATACTTTCTTAATACCAATTCTCTTGATTAACAGTGTGGATTGAAAGGAGACATATGGAGTAAAAATCCCATAATAGCTTGAGACATTTCTCTCAAATTAGAACAATCCCAACAGTATCTCTTAGAAATTATCTCCAAAATTCAGGGTGGAGCACCCACAGTATTTTTACCGTAATATTTTTGTTCCACTTCCTTTTATTGTCATGCAAATGCCTTTCATACTGTTATTTTTTGGGAGATTGTTCATGGTCTCAGGAGCACTTTGTGTTTCACTGATACCTGACTTTGGTTGCTCAGCTTCTCAAGTTAAAAATTACCTCATTAACACAAAATTCTTAGCTGTCTCTTACTGAAAATAAGGTCCTGGAAGGAGTCTCAGGTTAGATATGCAAAACAAAAGTCTCCCAAACCATTAGTCATTTTTGAAAACCTTGGCCATGGTCTTTTATTAGTCTGTAAAACTTTATCACCATATAGTCCACCCTTTAAATTAGAAACATTTACACCAGATGATGGAAGACTGAACAGAACAAATGCATGATATGTGCATTATCTGGAAGGTTTCATGGAAAGCAGGCTTTCTGCAAAGCGTGCTTAGACACCCAAGTAATCACTTGTTTGTGCAGAGATGTTTCAAAAATTTTTCAGTGCATGTAAGAATACAAATTACAATTGTCACAGCCTTGCTTCCTGATTTTGAGGACTTTTCTTGACCTTTTTTTTCCTGCTCTTTGTTTACATTAGAAGAAATGGAAATTCACATTATTGAGAAAATCTTAGAAAACGTATTTTGCTGCTTTCTTCTCCTAGTGAAGAACTCCTCCTTTGAATGGGATGGAAACCTGTGCTTGATAAGGATCAAATACCTGGCTTCTAAATCCACAAAGGGCAGATTGTGACCCCATGCTGAACATTATTTCATACAAATAGTACCACTGCCTGCCACAAGGTAAACAGCCAGTCTCTTTGCCAGGGACTTCTGTGATAACATAATGAATACCTGGAGATGATTAGCAGGTAAATTCAGACCACCATGGAGCGTAAGATAAATCAATCGTTTTTGTTGTTCCTAGATGTAAACGTTTGGCCACAGGCATTTAAGTGTGTCACAGCAGATATCTGCCATCAGGACTCGCAATTTTAGACCCTACAGTACAACATTCAGGATGGACTCGGCTCATTCTTTAGTGACAGAGACCTCAGTGTCTCCATATTCTCTCCACACACTTTGTGAAGATTTAGCATAAATACAAACCAGTTTTATATTGCACTGCTTTTTGTTTACAAGAACCATAGATGTGCTTTTCATGATGAAGTCTCCTTAAATGGCTCACTATTGGACATACATCTATTTTAAACTTCACACAGGGGTGCCTCTGCTTCTCCCCATCTCCCGTGGGTGGACCCCAGCTGAACAAGCATCCTTGTCACTAATATGGGGTACCAGCTCTGCTGCGGGAGGTCCAAGTCTTAATCTTAAACATTTTAAGTTCTAGGTGTTTTAAGAGACATTCATAATGAATTTTTTTATGACTTTTGTTCTGTAATTAGTACATCTGTTTAAAACTAGAATCTTTACTTTTAGCTATAGACGTAAATTAATTTAATCTAATTTAAACTATGAAAATAATCTACTTAGTATGCGTGAAGGAACCAGTTTTATACCTCCTTTGTAAGAAATCCCTAATAATCCTTAAGAGGTGTTGAAGGGCCTGGAGTTCTAGCAGAGGGAAACATTTAAACACTAATTTTATTTTTAAGCCCATAAACAATGCAAAAACTACTGATGGTAAGGATGCATTTTTTCCTAAACAAGAAACATGGCAGTACAAACATATATTCATGAAAAAATTTGTGACATATTTAACATTAGCCTTACTGAAGTCAGTGAAAACTTCCCATGTATTTAATGTTTGCTTTTCTTTTTGCCTACTTTTTGTCTTTTCTACTTCTAAACTTCTTTTGAGATATTCTGAGTTTAAGAAGTAAGGTATTAAAAATTATGAAAGAGGTTGTTACAGGTTTTATGCTTAAAATCAATCAGAAAAAACTGAATTAAAATAATTACATAACTAAGTTTTTAAAATTATACAACTCATTAAAAGTAGCAGGATATATTTTATGTTTTCAGTATTTTTCATTAGCTTTTCCCTTAAAATATTTATGTCATTGTTCTGGCCTTGAACATGGATAGTTTTCTGATATGAAGTTGTTACTTTAAGTTTGGACTAAAAAGGAAAATAAAAATCTTCCAAAATGCTTAATGTGAGAAATATGTGTCTTTCTTTGGAGAGCAAGTTGGCTGGAAAGAGTTTGCTTTAGATCAATGATAAAAGAAAATTGCAGGAGGCACTGGAGAGTATTATAACATTGTAGAAATATATGTAAATATCTCTCTGAAGAAAAAGGAAAAGGTAAGGTCTAATCTTTAAAGAACTGAAAATATGTTATTAAAAAATTCTTAGCAAATGCTTTTGCTGTCTTCTTTTCCTAATCAAGACTTTTGTCTTTAAATGGCATGACAGCATCTGCATTTAATAAAAATCAAATCAAATATTTCCGCAGAAACAGATGGCACTGGTTTTAATTCTTTGTGGCCAAATCAGGTATTATGAGAATGAATTATGATGTAAGTGGCCTTTGCATGTAAAATGTCTTTTAACATTAATTTTGAATAAATGTACATTTGGGGTTACCTGGTTCATCTAGACCAACCCCTTTCATCTGATAGCACGTAAAAAATCAAATGTCTTCAGCTCTGTGGCTGCTTGATATCGAGGACAGAAAATCCTTGTTTTCCTGCCTAGGTGCTGAGGTGCCTTAGCTATTTCAGGGGTTAAAAGCTGTAACCAGTGGTGCGTATATATGAGGCTGTATTCCTAGAACACAGCTTGTAGCCTGACTCAAGCTATTACAGTCGAACAACAGGGACCAATAGAAAGAGAAGAAGACCCAAGAAAGCTGAGGTAAGCCCAAACTCTGAAGCAATGTCAAACTAGAAGCAATAGCTAATAAGGTGTGCATGGAAATACATCTGGGATTGCTAGTATGTACTTCCAGTTTTGTATGCTGCTAATTCTTAGGAGGACAGGAAACAAACACTGTGGTTAGCAGCCAAAAGCGGTGAATTTACAGTGATTTCTAACTGGCTTCAGATAGCTCCAGGAACCTGAATAACAAGGTAAATTGCTTTATATTTCTTTTTAAAATGTTATTAAGGTTATGAATATTTACAGAGTAAGAAGGCTGCAAATTCACTGTGTAAAATAGAAATGTTATTCTTTAGAAAGGCTTTATTTGTCCCTTTTTCTGGAATGCTTCCAGACAGCAGTTTCTGAGGCTGGAAAAGCTATAGGATACTGCACTTGTTACTACTAATAACAATGTTGAAAACTATTAAATTACTACATATCATATACAGCAACTTAACTGAGCTCTTAACCTTACTGATGCATTAGTCCTATGAGAGAATATAATTTTTATTTAAATACTATTTCATTTTAATACTACTTTTGCCAAAACCAACCTCCTAATTTTGGCCAGAAATTTCAGCTTTCAGTCTGTTGCCTCTACATTGCGAAATGCTTGTTAATCTTCATGAGGCAGCAATCAAGATAACAGGGTTTGTAAAGCACTGGTTTTTTGTGCTTCACAAGTATTTCCTTTTGGAGTAAATTATCAGTAATGATTTTTTTCATCATTCAGTGTTGGAAGAGGCTAAAAAAAGCAAATAATTAAGTAGGTAAAATAGTTACAAGATGCATGAGTGTATACGAATAATTTGGTTAAGATTTACTTTTTGTGGATATAATTTGGTTAGGACTTATGTTTTGTGTCTTTTAGATTGGGCATTTGGTTTGTCTGTTTGCTTTAGGGAAAGAAATGTGTAACTTTGGATGTGAGTGAGTAAGTGAGGCAGGGAATGGATTAGTCAAACATATTCCCTCCAAGCTTTTTAAGAACATGCCCAACAAACAGCTGTTAAAACACTATTTGTTCTCTTACTTTTGAATGAAGACAAGAGACCCTGGAAAATCTGATCCAGATGTCATTATAATTTAAGAGAGAGCAAAAACAGAAAAGGGGCTATGATTAATTTTAAAAGGAGGAACACCGAGTACAACAGTATCTATAGCATTGGTATATATGGTAATCATGCCTTCTCTGAAGATTATCCATTATATAATGTTGATCATAGGTCTGTACAGGAAAACTTACAGAAATTTAAAAGAAGCACCAATTTATTGTCTAAAAATGATCCATATTTTCATATTCTTTGAAATGACACTGCTTCAGTTAAACTGGTAGCCAATGTGGTGTCTAAGCTGAATCAGGGAAATGTTTATCAACATATAGCACTGAATCATTTACACTTCTTACATAACTTTTCAGTTTTTCATCAACATGTCATGGATAATACCCTAGAGGACAGAATTTAGCTCTTTATGAAGAAAATATTTTATATGCAAAACTGTTTTGTTAATCTAGTATGCTGCTATGGAGTTTTGTTGAGAAATAGCTAATTGGTTTTTTTCCCCTTCCAAGGCAAACACAATGATTCTAAAAGTCTATACAAGCCTTTTGCTCTTATTCTTGGTCAATTCTGTGTGGACTCGAACTGTGAGACAAGTTTATGATGATCTGGGTCTTGACCATTGGTCTCACTTTACTTCTGAGTGTCCACAGGAGTGCTTTTGTCCTCCAAGTTTCCCCAATGCATTATACTGTGATAACAAAGGACTTAAAGAAATACCTCCAATTCCAGCCAGAATTTGGTACCTCTATCTTCAAAACAATCAAATCGAAACCCTTTCAGAGAAGCCTTTTGTGAATGCCACTCATCTGAGATGGATAAATCTGAACAAGAATAAGATCACAAACAGTGGAATTGAGAGTGGTGTGCTGAGCAAGATGAAAAGACTGCTTTACTTATTCCTTGAAGATAACGAATTGGAAGAGGTGCCTGCCCCATTACCAGTGAGTCTGGAACAGCTAAGACTAGCTAGAAACAAAATCTCCAGAATCCCAGAAGGAGTCTTCAGCCACTTGGAAAACCTTACTATGTTAGACCTGCATCAGAACAGTTTGTTGGACAGCGCACTTCAAAGTGACACCTTCCAAGGACTCAACAACCTTATGCAACTCAACATAGCAAAAAATTCACTCAAGAAAATGCCTTCAAGCATTCCAGCCAATACACTGCAGCTGTTTTTGGACAACAACTCCATTGAAGTTATACCAGAAAACTACTTCAGTGCAATACCCAAAGTGACTTTCCTTAGGCTGAACTACAATAAATTATCTGATGATGGCATCCCTCCAAATGGGTTTAATGTTTCATCTATTCTAGACCTACAGCTGTCTCACAATCAGCTCACTAAAATTCCACCAATCAATGCTCACCTTGAGCACCTTCATCTTGATCACAACAAAATCAAAAGTAAGTGTGTATTACCAGTGTGCGACCCTTCAAAACCATCTCTATTTTTAAAGGTCTATTTACCTAGAAAAATGCTCTTTGAGTTAAAGTGATTAAAATCATAGAATCATTGAATAATTTGGGAAGGAAGGGCCCTCAAGAGGTCATTTATTCCAACTTTCCTTAAATAAACAGGGACATTTTCAACAAGATGAGATTTCTCAGAGCCCTGTCCAGCCTGACCCTGAAATTTGCCAGAGATGGGGCATCCACCATCTCTCTGAGCAAATGTTTTAGTGTTTTACTGATTTAACAGCATGTTTGTTCTACTAAGATTAATGTCTTCAAAGGTTTTCCATTTTGTGTAAATGAGATGAGGTTTTGTACCTAAGGCAACAGAAACCTGTTGGTTTTCATAGTTTCACTTCTAGGACTGTTTCCAAATTCATCCAAGTATAGTGGAGATGTAGTTAGGAACATCACATACTCTATGCAATGAAATTATCTGCCCAGTAAATACCTTTTTTCATGCCAGAAACCAAAATAGAAGTGGTGACTTTTTATTTACCTCTGTACAGAAGGAACACTGTGTTTATCTTTCCATCGCGGTGATTTCATTGAATACATGGTCCCCTACCAGTCTTTTGGGCCACTGTAGTTCCCAAATATACTAAAAATAACAGTTTGGCTTTTGTATGAAACAAAGACCTATGGAAGGAAGATATCTACTATTAATTTACATTTGTTCACTGCATTTGGCAAAAGAAATCATGTAAAGAAAAATAAACTTTGTGTAACTGGCAAATATTTAAGTGGCCTGCAAGAATTCTAACAGTTAATTAGAATTAAAGCTTATGACAGATGTTTTTTCTGAACATATTTAATTGCCCCCTGGTTACGAAGGGATTTACTTTAATTGCTTCACTGCAAGGCCTCAGGTGCAGACTTTGTTCTGTCACTTTGAGTGGACGCAAAAATGAAATCACTGGAATGTAGCCTGTCCAGTTTAAGAACAATTTTGTGTCTAGGTAGTATTTGAAGAGCTGTCCAGTTGTCTTCCTTCCCTGAATAAGTTTGACAAAGTTTAAGACCATGAAAATTAACTTTTGTAGTATGTGCAAACTCAAATCTCACGTTCCAATGACACATAAGTAGCTGTGAAATTAAATCATGATAGTTTTCCACAAGCCTTGTATTCCTTAATGCCTTTACCACTTTTCAAAAATCATTGTCAACTTACACACAAAACTGACTTTAGCCAACAAAAAAAAGAAAAAAAAGGAATTCTTAGTAGCTGAATATAAAATAGTTGTAATATCTTAAATGAAAATCGTATTATGCAAGGCACATTTTACCACAAAGCATAACTGTTCAAGAGGTAGGGGATAATGGTGTAGTCTTCATGTTTCTCTGCTCTAATAGATGATATCTCAAAGGGCCTTTAGGATTGCAAACAAGGAACATAATACCATCAGGGCAGAATAATAAGACATGACATCAATTCTACAGATTGGTTTTGTCTCCTTAAATCCAGATCAGTCATTACTTTAAGATAATCAGTGAAAAAGTTTTGAAAGAAAAATAGCTGTAAAATCCTTGATCTGGTTTCTCCACAAAAGCATCCTTCTGAAGGTTTACTTTTATGTGTGCAGTACAAGCCCTTTTTATACTATTAATTTTCAGGTATTCCCTCACAACTGCAAGTCACTGTTTTATTTTCTATTGGTGAGTTACACTGTTGTTATTGCAAGAGTTCAGACATCAGAATTTCTATGTAAATACCATTTGTCTATGTTTTATTGTATGTTATTTTGTAATATCAATTCTTTGTATAAGTGCATGGCCTTATTTCTCAGGAGACCATTTATGAAGACATAAGGCCTTCTTCTGAAGCCCAGGAAAGCCTGTGATAGCTTCATCATTTTTCTCAGTGGAACAAGAATTTCACCTGCAGTCCCTTCCCTAAGGATCTCAACACACAGAGGGAAAAAAACTATTCTAATTTTGGAAGTAAAATCAACTTAAAACCAAAGCTAATTATGGCTCCAACAGACTTGCATCACATTTATTCCATGGCATTTTGAAATACACATGCCTACATATTTACCTAGGAGATACACTTATGACGCTCTGGGGAGTTGTTAAATAGTGAAAAAGAGAATGTTAAAGTAAGCAAAGAGAAGGTATGAAACGATAAGAAGTGAGCAAGGGTAAGCAAGGGGTATTACAGTGCTGTCAAAGGACAGATGAAAGGGAGCAAACAGTAAGTTCCCCTAGAAGAATAAAAGGAGGTTGAGATAGATACTCTGAGCTAATATTATTCCACATGTAGAGAAAGGGAGAAATCCTTGGGCCAACTACCTAAATTTTGTTTCTAAATTATAAGTTTTACTGGAAAAGAAACAGAATGCCCTGCAGTTCTTCAGGAGACATGCAGTATTAACCATTAAAGAGAACTTCTTTTGCAGTTTTCCCTTACAACAGCTCTGGAGTTTAATCTTTAAATATTTTACAACACAACAATTCTGTTGATAAGCGGTGGAATTCATCTTCTTTGAATAAACTCTCTGAGATTTTTAAATCAAATTTGTAATGGTTGAACAGACCTCCTACTCACTTGATGGAAAGGGATACACAATTGCATAGGGACTCTCATCCCATCATAAGGAGATGTCAGTCCCCTTGTGGAAGCATTAATCTCTCTCTCAAGTTTATAAACAGAGTCTAAATAGTTTACTTAGACTGACAGTTAACCTCTACATGGATCAGGATGAATCTCTACAGGCAGGGTGAACTGTATCTGTGGAAGGAAAGACCTGTCCCTCCTGCTAAAACAAAATTCAGTAATATAGCCAAGAGGATAGAAAGAGAGAGAGAGGCTTTTACTCCCCTGATAGTTTGGGTAGGGTTTATTGTTTATGGGAAGAGAACAATAAAACCCAAACCATACCACACATCATCAGGAAATAACTTCTTCCTAGGTGGCCTGGGGTTAGATAACTGCTGCCTCACTTCAAGGCTGGAGTAATCAACCCAGTGAAAATGAGTGCACTGAGATAGATTTTAGGTCAGAGAAGACAAAGATTTAGGATACACTTGAAGCTGTCTTGTCTCTATGAATAGTAGTGCTGACCAAACAAAGCAGATATTTTCTGCTACATAGTTTTGATTCATCTAAAACTTTTAATAGCTGCTTTCATAATGAAAATTCTCAAGATTTGTGTGTTGTAAATTCACACACAAAAATAAGTTATCGCTTGCTTCTTCCAAGAATATCAAAAGCTTTGCCAACATTAATCAAGTTTCATAAGATAGACAAATACATTTTGATATCATGGATGTAACAAAAGTTTCAGGCCTTGGCCAGCTGGATGTACTTATCTAGTTTCCATGACAAAGATAAAGTCCACTTCCAAGATGTTGCAAACATCTGGGCAGTTTTTCAAAACAGAGTGGAGGAAAAAAAAGCAAAAGCTATGTGAAGAAAAAAAGTAAGTTATGTTGTTATTTTTATACCACAACATTTATCTGATTTTGGGGATTATAGTCAGAAGATTTATGCATAGTATCATTTCTAAATATGAAGGGAGAAATTTTTTTTCCAATTTCTTTTTTCGTAAAAATTGTGTTCAAGAAAATCTGTTACATACATGTTCTCCATTCACTTTTCTTCAGTTAGTCTGGGACTAAGATCCTCAAACAGTCAGACCAATCAAAAAATATAATTTAGTCAAAGGAATTTAACATCTTTGGTAAACAAACACCACTTCAGTGTTTTCACAAGGCCATTTGGAGGTTGAAATAGGGCAGCAGCTGCCTGACTATTTAACAGCTGAAGAGAAAATATAAAAAGCACTTTAGCCAAGTGATGGTGCAGAGGTAACCTAGAGGAGACAATGTAAAGAGCCCAAGCTATTCAACACTTACAAATACATGTAATGATTTAAGCCATAGTTTCAAATTTGATCTGTGCAGAAACAAACAATGTGAGATGTATTCAGAATTTTAAGAATTTGTTGGCTTTCAGATTAGGAAGAAAAATATCCCACTTCACACATTATATTCTCGCAATTAAAACCAACTCTACTGAATAATGTGAGAGAACAGAAAAGCACAGATGTTAAAAGTTACAAACACTATGCAAAATGTTCCTGTGATTCAATACTGCTATCATTTTGAGTGCAAGGTCTTCATTACGGAATATTATCAGCCTAAAATTAATGTACTGTCATTAAAATAAGATGTTCAAAATCCCCCAGCAGTAATCTTGTCCTGCTCACTCAGACTGTAAAGAGCTATTTCTCAATGCTTACCATGTAGTTGTCTAAATTAATACTTTTTTTTCCCAAGGTTAAATTATGCATCTAGTGGCCCTTTTTCATAATTACAGCACAGTTAGCATGTGATTCACTGATCTAAATCACATTATATTAAGATGCTTTTTTTGCTCCATCAACAAAGTAGTTAAATATTAACAAAAGCAACAGTCTCCCATGCAAACATCAGTGGAAATTTACTTTACTTGTGATATTTACTTTATTAAGTGAATTTTATCTTCATGAATTTTGCCATGGAAGTAACCTAACATGCTGATCTACGTTTTCAGGTGTCAATGGAACTCAAATATGCCCAGTTTCCATTGCCTTAGAAGAAGACTATGGTTATTATGGCAACATCCCTCGCCTCCGATACCTTCGTCTAGATGGAAATGAAATTCAACCTCCAATCCCATTGGACATCATGATTTGTTTCCGACTCCTTCAAGCTGTTGTCATATAAAGATATTGCAGTGTCACTCTTGTACTGTGAGAGTGCTAAGATACAAGTTTTGCTGGAATGAAGCTTGTTCTAACTCATAAATCAAGAAGTAACAGCTTTATTTGACTTTAATTTTTTTTCTTTGCTTGTATCTTTTCTACGACTGAAAAGGTTGTTCTTTCAGAAGAGATTTTGTATGGGCCTAAAACATGTGCTTAACACCTTACCTATAAATTCTTAATGTAAATATATTGAAAATCAGCACTGTAAGATCCCAAATATTCCAAAGAAAATTCTTGCCTACTGCATCTTTCTTGTCAAATGTGACAATGCCTACCCTGCTAACATCATTGCTAGGGACAAATTATATGTCCTTATTTTGTTGCATAGTAGCTAACACAGTAAATTTAGGTGCACTTGGCCAAATGTATGTGCTAATAAAATCACAAGCTGCATGGTTACTGGTTAGCAGAACTGCCACTGACATTTCCGACAGCGACTTGCAGTGAACAACGACTTAACATGCAAATAACCCATAAATTGCTGTCATCCTTTGAAGACTAATATTTTTAAGGCAAAAAGTACTTGAGGCTTAGCATCCAAAGCAGTATACTGAATATATATAATTGTAAGGATTCATTAAGTGAACTTCAGAACTGGAATAAACTGATCCAAGTCAAATCCAGTGGCAAGAGAACATGAGATGTAATCTTGTTCTCTCAAAGTCCCAGTTTTCCGCTGTTTTATTCCATTTCTAGTTTTGACACCACTTCTTTCTGCAACTTTGGGATCGTCATTGAATATTTGGTTAATTTTAGTTTGCAGAGAAATACAACCAAGAGTAGTAATGATTACATATTTCATGGACTAGGTACTTCATAAAAATTGGAAAGGCTATAGGTAATGCAATGATGATGAAGAGAAAATTAAGAAATTAACGGATACGTCCCCTCCCCATTACTTACTGAACTAGGCAAGTATTTGCATAGGAATTGTATCATTTAAGCAAATACAACCAACTCAGAGCAGTATTCAGCAATCTGCTAACTCACATATATGCATACAATAATACTGGATTTTAGAGAAGTCCAGATAATTAGAACATAATACACTAACAATTCACTAACAAAGATGATATCCAGAAGGCGACTTTTCATGAAATATGGTTGATTTTATCAAATCTGGTTAATTTTTTTCCTATTTTATAATATTGGCATTTCAATAAATGACTTGAATATTAGAGTCAAGTATTCACTGAGAGAGCATGACATTCTTATTTCTTCTAGCCAGCACAAAAGGTATCCATCCGTCATTATTTTAGACTTCTTGCATTTCTAGATAGAAGCAGTTAGTTGCACATTGATATCTTGCCTCTATTGCTAACATTTGAAGACTGGCCTCAGTAGCAAGCATTTAAAGACCATGCATGTGGTATAATTTTTGCTTTGAAGATTAAATATTTTCTTAAAAGTAGATTTTTAAAAGTGTTGAGAACTGCAATTACTAACAATCAATCCTTTTTATCTGAAAATCAGTCCTTATTCTACTCCAGAGAACTGTGGAAACAACCTAGTACAGAAACCCACTATAGAAATAACCCATTCAGAAATTCTGTCACAAAACCATTTACTTTTGTTGTTCTTTCTGTGTGATTGGTGAGAAACTCCTGCCCTTCTAGCAAAAGTATTTTCTGTGCCTCTGTGTTCACCCTATATAAAAATACAGATTTAAAAAGTCTTTACAATATGTATGTATGTTATCTATGTTCTTTACTCAATAATAGCATAATAATTTATTTCTGGAAAAAATTATGTGACAATACTACTAATTAGATTATAACAAAATCATGTTCTGGTACTTGGAAATTAATTTCTACTTTAACCAAAGAACAACTATATGTTCTCCAGAGTGAATATTCACAGACATATATGCATATTATTTATATAATCTACAGTTCTAATCATACAGCAAAGCACCTTGAAGATCTAGTAAAAAATTATCACCCTTTTAGGTACAGTATACACATTAGAGCAGAAAAGACTAAACCTCCCCAAAGAGCTGTCAAGCTTACCTACAAGAAAGGTTGATGTGTAAAACCATAAACGCATATTAGAGCATCAAGGTTCTCCATTTTCTGGATAGTGGCCATATTATGTGATGGGACCAGGAGCAAAAGATTTGATGAAATAATTTTTAACTGTTATTTTTACCAGCTGTACTGCTATTTGTCTAATACAGTGTAATGTGGAATCTCTTATAATAGTCCTTCAAATAGCCAGTACTATCCTATGGAACAGTTCTAGAACACCTGCAGATTGTTGGTCGTTTTGTCTCTGTCAAATCCCAGTTAATCTGAGTGAAGAGAAAAATTCTGTTGGGATGAAGAGCTGCTGCTGCCAAGTGCTCTGTGTTCTACACCTTTGATGCAATGCACTGACGCCACATCTGGGAACTATTTAATAAAGAGAAAACCTTAAGTATCCTCACTTAGGCTATTTTGTTCCATCTTGACGCTCTCTCCCAGAACCAGCTCTATGAAATAAAATAAAAAATAGTTATGTTGCTGCAGTGACCTTCACAAAATAAATCAATATTGATTGGGGGTTAAGCTTCTTTACTGCATGTACATGGCCATTTGCAACAGTTTTAATATTGTTCTACATCCTGGGAAAGTTGATGAAATTTCCTTTCAGACTACAATAGCAGGCCTAAATTGCATTATTGTGTGGGACTAAACAATATAGGCTTTCAGCCACTACACAATCCGTTCATTTATTGTGCCAGAAGACTATAAAGGAATATATAAAACATATTGTCTTCTTCCCAAAGTTGAGAGCTGCTAATACAATGTAAAAAGCATCACTGTGCTTGAAAATCTGATGTTAATTCTTCCTAACCCAAGATTGCTCTAAGACTCCCCACTGATATTTCCTCGTTCAGAAAGAGTTGTGTTCTTTTCCTCTGAAAGAAGGGAGGGACACAGCTCTCAGCTGTCCTGTCTGAAAGTGCATCTGGCATCATAGAACAGCCATTTACTTCCCCTACGTGTCAGAACACATTGCACACAGGTTTGAATGGAATACTGTGTACAGAAACAAAGACATTTACAAGTACGAGAAGCTGAGAACAGGTTGCCATAAGCATACTGCAGTCATGGTCAATCACTAACCAAACCACACACATCTGGTGCTTTTTGCAGAAATCTGTACTACATATTAGGTAAATTTGAAATTAAGGTTGTTAACACAGATGTGCTATCACCTCAGTCCAGGGTACAGATAGTTGCCCTGTAAAGAAAAGCATGAAAGCAAAGTGAGAGTCTCAAGAACTGAAAAACACCCAGACATTTCTGACATGTCTGCCAGCATGATTGGAGGCTGGATTGCTGGATCTATCAAAGAGCTGTGGGGTTTTATAACACAGCTGGCTCTGCAAGAAGAAAAGTCCTTTTCAGATGCTGCCAGCATAGTTAAAAATTTAGCCACATGCATGATTCTCTCTGCTCCATACTCTTCTCTGGTATTTTCTGTTTCTTTCTCAATAGTCCAGTTTGCTACCAATAATCTTGTTCTACATTTTGAGGGAAAAACACCTCCATAGCAATTGTGCATAGCTGCCAGTGGCCACAGCAGACTGTATGACATTTGAAGGAAGAAACACAAACACTGAGGTAAAAATTCCGAAGACAACTAGAAAACTAATTTGCATGTTTGCAATTACTAACTCCAGCATTGGCGTTAGTAACTTTGTCACTGAAGGGATTTTCAGTCACCCTTGCTGCACCCAAATGGTTTGAAATGTTTGCTACAAATAGCTGCTATTCACTTTTCCAGCCTAGAAAAACTATTTGCTGATATCAAACTGCAGCTAGTTTCATTACCTACCTGAAATCAGATTACTGTAACATCTACATTTATGTGTTGATTGTTAAACAATTACTATCCCTCTTCTGCCACGCATGGCTGAGAATCCGTGGCATTGTTAAAGTCAACAAGTTAATATCTTTCTCTTGACTGAAAGTCTCCTCCATAATCACATTTTTTTACCCAGAACTGCTTACCCATTTAAATATGAAGAGAAGTTCTACAGGGCACACAACACTCTTTGTGTAGTGATACTCAGGAATAGTAATAACCACTTCAGGTCAAGCGCATGAAGCAATATCCATAATTCATATCACGTTTTACACTAGCTAACTTACTATCTCCCCCATTAGTAGAAGTGACATTGTTTCTAGGTCCTGTGCTTGCTCTAGCAGTGCTAGACAATTTGCACTTTAATGAATTCAAAACCTTTCCCAATACAGTTTTTTCTTATACTCCCTGCATAGTTGCCAAGAGCCTGCATATTCATCTCGCTCTTTTTTGTCTTGATTTCTGCAGCACTGGAATAAGTCCAAAGGAGGGCCACTAAGTTGATCAGAAGGCTGGAAAACCTCTCCTGTGAAGGCAGACTGAGAGAGCTGGGGCTGTTCAGCCTGGAGAAGAGAAGGTTTCAGAGAAGTTGTGGGTGCCCTGTGCTTGGAAGTGTTCAAGGCCAGGTTGGATGAGGCTCTGAACAACCTGGTGCAGTGGAAGGTTCCCTGCCCATGACAGAGCTGTTGGAACTAGATGATCCTAAAGATCTGTTCCAATCTAAATCACCCTATGGTTCTATATCCATTTGACCAATCTGTCTATGAGCTTCATTTAGTTTTGATTCTTCAGTGTTTTTTCACTTACGCATCTTTATGCATGTGGTGTTAAACTCTGTCCTGACGTCCTGCCCTTTCCTGGTGGGTCAGCTCCATCTGGAATTCTTCAGGGAAAGGGTTGCCCTGACTGCATACAGCTACAACAGCAGACCAGCCCCACTGCTCGCAGTGGTCACACCTCCTCCTGTGCCTGCACGCAGACCCAGGCTGGTGCTGTCGTGTAGAGAGAGTATATCTGGAAATCTCTTTCCCAAGGCTTTCTCTCCCCACCCCCAGTCTTTTCCGTAGGAAAATTTGTGAGAAAACTGGAATCACATCTTCCACAAAGAAAAGCTGTTCCTAATTAGGGGCTGGGGCAATGAAAGTGACATGTGTACTCAGCAGCTCTCAGTGAAACCAGACTTTTTCAGTAATTTTGTATTCATTAAAATGGTCTATCACCATTTTCATTAAATTTTAGTGGATTCAGAAAAAAAATTGCAAATAGTTTCAGCCAGAAGAAAGGAAAAATCTCATGCTTCTTATTTAATATTTTTCTTGCTAAGATGTCCATGTAGCATGATATGCCCTTCACCAGGAAATGAAATCCCTGAATTTGTCTAAAATCATTCTCCCACTGCTAGGAAGCCAATTTCAAGGATGGTAATCTCCTTGTGATGCTCTACTTTGTTACAGGACTTGAAATAATCACAGATTCTCTCTCCTGGCAGTGAGGATAGGCTTCATGGTATTATAGGATCTAGGCTCAAGTCCTTGTCTGAATCAGAAGCAGATTGAATTGAAATGTAGATATTTTTTTTTTTTTTCTTCTGAGGAGGCTGTTTTCAGCACCAGACTAGAGGTTCACATTGTTTTGTGAATCCTAAGATTTGTTTCTTTTAATGACTGGAACTGCTTCTAATGAAAAAGGCTGAGGGCAACCCTTCTCAACTCTGTTTAGCATCAAAATAGAAGTGAGCTACACTTAAAATGCCTTTGACAGATCTGCCAGGAACAAGGTCCCCAAATTCCCTGCCCCTAAATTACCGATCAAATTGGGAAGAGAAAGTTGTGCATGAAGGTTTTCTCTGAAGGTCCCAGTGGTTTGGATCTTTTAAAAAAAAATAGTTATTTATGTGTTTATTTTGATTTGGTGCAAGTTCTTTAACATTCAATTTAAAATACCACATATAAACATGGTGTGAGGTTTATTTTTCATTTTTATATAAAGAAGAAGACTAAAATAATTAATTCTTCCTCAAACAAATATAGATATTTTTACACCGAACTGACTATAAAATAAAAAACAATCAGAAAAGTAAATTTTCTGTTCTTAAGCCAAGATTTCAATGTTTTCCTTTTTCTTGCATTTTTCTTTCTTTACAACTGCATTCTGTCTGGGATCAAGGTAGTAGACTTATTAGGTATCAAGGAACATTGATAATTATTTCAGCTGCAGTTTTATACATGCTTCTCATTTTCCTCAAAGCATTAATAAGACTTGTGCCTTTATTTTCCTACTTTTGCAATACTGTGCTACAGCCCCCCTTCTGCATCACAAAATTATGGAGTTATCCTGTCAGTTGTGGAACTGGGAGCAGATATAAACTGTGATGTAAAGGAAGTGATGTGATATGAATAAATCAGAAATCAGTTAAGAGATTATAGTCAAAATGGCTGTGGATGGCATTATTAGAAAGATATATTAACATTAGCCATACTGATGGCCTTTTCCACTTTTAAAAAAGTGCCCTTTCACAGTATTGTAATTGTAGAAAAAGTGCCATTTTAGGGAGAATTCTAAGAGATCTCAAAAATCTGTACAGGACCCTTAGTTGTTAGCAATTTTACTCAGTAATTCTAGATATAGGAAAAGGCTCTTGTTGTGGCCTGTATCTGAACAAGTAACAAAAATACTTTATCTTTCGTTTTTCATGTCACTAATATAACTATACTTTGATAAGGAAGAAGAAAAAAGAAGTCAAATACTAGAAGAGAGAAAATAAAATATGTGAAAAAGATGACTGTGAAAAAGAAGAGAAGAGGAAAAATTTGTGATGAGGAGATAAAAGAGGAAGAAGGAAAAACATTTGGAAAAGAAGATAGTTTGAGAGAGGTCTTCCTTACTGGGCATCCTTTTGCACGAGAGTAAAAAAATGGGGAAGGAGACACAAGATGCTCATGTGCTTTTAGGAAGGAAAACTGAGAGCTGGAAAGCTTGCAAAATATCAGTCCACCATGCTGCTTATAGCCTGAGATTTATAATCCTTCAGCCTAGCCTGGAGTTATTTCTTTTGGGAAGTGGCACGACAGCACCAGCTAAGAGTAAATGTTCATGATTTGCAATGCTGACTAAAGCACTGATGAATGCATAGCCCAAACACAGAGGAACAGTGCAAACGTGTGAATAACACCCGTGAGCTTTCTTCAGATCATGCATTGCTATATTCTGTGCACTGTTTCATGCTTTTTTGCATGCCTTTTAGAATTCCAGAAGGAATATGGCAATATGCCACAACCATCAATTTCATTAGTTGCAAACCACATGAAGAGGCAATGTCAGCTGGCAAATCAACTCTGGCAGCTTCTCAGGCTTAGTCTTCATCCTGTAAACCATATGCTTCTCCATGTTTTGTCTGCTTATATGCTTAATTTTATCAGCTGATGTATCAGACACTGGCTGATGTAAGATCCAAGGTCTACTAATTTTCAGAGGCATGTTTACTTGTTGGGCTTTTTGGAAGTGCTATGACCCCCTAAATACTTCCAGGTTCTGAATCAGAGCTCAGATGTACTACAAGATCAAAAGCAAGTTTTGGTTTCTTGCTAGCCTCCATTTCACATCATGCAATGAAGAAGTCCTATTTTTTTTCTAGGAATACCAGAAAAAAATTTGTCCATGCTGAAGGATAAAAGTCAATACTTGATGGTTATAGAAAAAATGTTTAAAGAAATTCTAACTGTCCAAACACTGCTTAATTATAAAATCTTTGACCATCTAAATGGGATGGCTTTGTAAAGTCATCTTACTCATGATGGGAAAACAGATGGATACTTAATGTAGATTGATATGGACCAAATTTGAAGTTAAATTCAGATTTTAGAATATCAGAAATCCAACTGGGAGTATTTTTTTTTTTTTTNCATCTAATCTTACATCCTCTGGGGTTCCAGGAATGTAAAAGTGAATTCCTTATTATACAGCTAGATTGGGTCACATTGGTCCCAAAAGGATTCTGGTCAACAATTCGACAGTGAGAACAGCAGCACTGTTTTGAAATGGCCATGACAGCAACAGCAACAAAATTCAGCTGTTCCCTCATTCGGGACAATGAAGTCAGTGAAGCAGTCATTCCCAGACGGGGAGGATGATCTTATGGGTTCCTATTAAAAAAACTAAGGGAAAAGTAAGGGCTAAAAGGTAAACTGCTTGAGTTTCCCTAAGCCCTTTTTTACCTTAATCATATATAGAACAGTAGAAAAACACATTACTTTAAAAAATGAATTTCAAAGGAAAGGGAAAGCTGAGAAGAAAATACTCAACAGCTCTCCTTTTAAATCTCTGTACCCACAGTATTTCTTTTTGGCTCACTCTTAACACAACATATTTTTATTTGAATACACAATCTAATTAGGGAATAAAATGTTGGTTTGGATCATTCATTTTCTCTCCACACTGACTCATCTTCTTGCCAGAATTCCACAGTGGCAAGGTTGTTCTTTGTGTCAATAGCTCCCAATTGAGTGATACATATGCTCGTTTCAGTATGGTTTTTTCCAATTGAATATGTATAGCACACAAAAAACCCATATTTTGTGCACGTATGAGACACAAGGTAGAGGAAGAGGCACAAGAGTGAATAAAAGATACTATGAAATGAAGACTTTCATGAAACTGGGTTTAGTTAGAGGAAAATGAAGCTTTTAACCATAATCAATGCTTCAAGCTATTCTGGAAATAATCCAAGAGAAATGAAATGAGAATGAGGGACATGAAAGCTTCTGGGTTTGAAATAGTAACAGCTGCATCTAGAGAACCTGGACAAGAGGGCTTCTAGTTAAAATATGTATGTTTTAAACAGTATTTCTGATTCAAGTATACATCTCAGTCCATTAAAACAAAGAAAAAACCAGGGTAAGTACACAGGACAAACATCACATGATCTTCAATAAACAGCCTTATAATTAAACACTGTGTAATTATTTCAAGAATTGAGTGCCAAAAATATGTTGTGATTCCATGAAATGTACCCTTAAGGATTTGTGAAAAAGAATAGATATTCTAGGATCTGTGCCCATTTATCCCCTTTTGTTCCACATGAAAGAAATTATATTAAATCAACTGAATATCTGGAAAGAATTAAATCATCATCTCTCACTGGCAAACTTAAAGGAAAAATTCACAAGAAGGCACAGTTTTATATAATAAAAGTTCTCATGTTTCATGGAGTAAAAGGGAAAAACTAACTGCCAAAGGGAAAGTTTCTTGTTGCCTTTGGTTATTCTTCTCAGACTATATATTATGGAGTTCTCCTCTGCTCCCTTTATTATCTTTATTCAGTGATATAAAATTCCAGACATAATGAAATGAAACCATTTCAAATGCTCTTGCAGTAAATTCTTCAGGAATAAACTTTTCTCTGTAGCAGCTGATACAGTGACAGTCACTGGCACCATAGAGTAGCAACCAAAAAGCTGACTGGTCCCCGCAGCAGGATTCTTTTTAATGATAGAAATGTCTGACTTATTCACTGCCCTTCAATTCAATTTAAAGTAGCACGTGGGCCAAAATCTGCCTTTGTTAACGGGGTTTCAGAGGTGTAAATGAAAGCAACAACTTTTTCCAGCAGACTAAGCTCACCACAGGCTCCAAATTATTTACCTCAGAGATGGCTTTACTTCAGTAATGCAGTTTTGCAAGTCACACTGCACTGTTCTTTAATTTATATTTAGTTTTGGCATATCATGCTTGTGTATTAGTTATCATTAAACCACCATAAAATGTTCAGGGCTCAACTTTCATTAATCTGCACTCTGAGGGTAAAATCTGATGATTTTCACCAGCTGCAGCTGTGTTACTCAGAATTTACTAAGGCAAAGAAAATCTATGTGTACTAGAAATTACAAATGAGGTGAACACTTACATCTCTGCATCACAGAGATAAACTGAAATGTCTTTTTTCCTTCCAGGAAACGATTATGCGAAAAAGTGGTGGTTCAGCATCTTATTTATGGGTTAAATGCCAGCATCAGTAACTGGGTGTCCTCTTACATCTCAGGTCATTCTTCAGTAGCTCTTAGTCCTTCCCTCAATCTCTTCCACTAACTGCTGATCTCCCGTTGCTCATTTTCTTTAGACAAGTTTATTGATTCACGCTACTTGATCTTTAAGCTCTATGGTAGGGACTCCCCAATCTCCTGCTGATGACTACATTAAAGAAACTGGAATTTTGAATGGGGAAAACGGAGCTTACTCTTTTTCTTCTGTAATTCTCCACAATGTCATCTATGTATCTTCCTTACCGATGTTAACATCTCAACCACTCTTCTTTTGGACCCCATATTCTTCTGTGGCCTGAATTTTGTCACTACATGCTATGCTGTTTCATATACCTGAGCTGTCTGTCATTCCTTTGCATGGTTCTTGTCAGTATTTCTGTAAAGCTCTGTTATTAAAACATCTTCCTTCTGGTCTCCAGTACAGTAATTCTTTCTTTTTCTTTCTTCCTTCTCTCCTCACACATGGTCATACATTACAAATGCCCAGTTTCAAATACTTCTTGCCTACCATTTTGACCACATCAGGCTATAGTTGAATATTCCCACTTACTCCCTTCCCATGGATGGTTAAATCCATCTGATCTTCATGTACAACTTTTTCATTTGGAGAATCCCCATTACTTGTTATCACATAATCTAATTAATGCATCTTGGTGCACTAAAACTACCAAAAGCTTTTCACCATCACAGGAGAATTCCTCTCTTGCTCTCTTCTGGATGATATCCAATAGTGAAATTTCACTCAGTGAACCATTTAACCTGTATTTTAGCTGTATTGACTGTACTAGAAAAAAAGCCTTTCTTTCATCAGCCAGTTCTGATCCTGTTTCTGTTAACACCAACAGAGACATGACAGAGATTGCAGAGCAGAGAACACGTGGTACCTTGGTGCAGGTGGTGAGCTGAGTAAATACTGATTTTAAGCAATGAGGGTCAATGACACACCGTGAAGGCAATGAAGCAAAACAAAGAAAACCCCTGAAAGACAATGCCACAAATCAAAAGTTTAAAGGCCATTTGATTACACTATCTTGTGATCCTTTGAAGCTATGAGGATCTGTGTGTGTGTGTGTGTGTGTGTGTGTGTAAATTAAAAAACAGTTTTGGAAAATGCTACTTATATTTCAAATAGAGCTGAAAAGCAATGTTCACAAATAAGCACAGAACATTATCTTCAGTATTTTTTTTGGATACCTGCATTTTAAAAATATGTCTGTCTGACCTGTAAAATAGCAGAGAAGTTCACATGTTGCTCATCAACCAATGATAATTTCCTGCATTTTCATGCTCATAGCAACCTGCACTTTTGCTGGACTGCTGTCTGTGTTGATATTTTCTACAAACTTTTTAAAGATGTTTTCCATGTATTTAATTTATATAACTGAAGGTCTGGCTAAAAACATCTTTAATTCTTGTTCACAGACACATTTTATTGATAATAGATAAATCCATAGTCATTCTAAGGGCTAAAGCAAATTAATAATTTTCCTTACAGCCTATGATAAAAACCAAGATTCTCACATTCTTTGTACATTAGTGTCTCAAAGGACACATTCCCACATCTACTCAGAAGAGAAACAGTTTAAAGTAGAAATTCGAACCAAATAAACAGAACTATTGGCTGAAGGGTGATGTGTCTCTTATTTAGAGTGCCAGAGGTCCTGGAGTCAGGCTGTGGTTAGCGCTGGCCCAGACCAGCTATGTCTGTCTCATTCTGTGCAACTGGCTCGTCCACTTCTGCCCTGCACTCCCTGAGCCCAGCACCCACCTCCCACGCACCCACTGAATGCCACCACTCCTTCTGTACCCTCAGCTGTGCAAGCTGAAGCATCCAAAAGCTTGACAGAGCCTGAAATTCTCTGCTTTAGTCGGTGCTGGGCCATCCAACAGGACCCATACTCAGTCAACGTCAGATTCAATAAGAGATACAAGTCAGATTCTATAAGAGATTAAGAGAATTAATGTATTTCCAAATACTCTATTAGAATAATGTAAATTAAGGTCAGTAGAGTGTCCCTTGAGATTAAAGTCCTCAGAGCCAGTACCTTGGCTCCCGCTAGAAGAAACAACCAAAAAGACACAGTGAATACATGGCACTGAAGGATACAACTGGTGTTTAGAGAACATGAATACTAAAAGCGTGTCTGACACACTGGTGACTGAGAAAAGTCCTAAAATGACTGGTTTATACACTGCACTAATAATACTTGGATTATATTCTGCAGTCTGGAGGAATTATAACTTTTTTGGACTAGTGCGTGTGAGAATTACTTGCTAGTGAGTTGTACAGTTATAAAATTTAAAATACCACAAGTTATTAATATCCATGCATTTTGGAACAAATTCAGTGAAAGCAGAGAACACCTTCATGTTGCGAATGTAGGATTAGTTGAAGGCATTCAAATGCAAATGAATTTGCAAATGCCATCTTCTTTACGAACATTTTTCAATATTTTGAAATCATGTATAGAGAGTATAAACCACTGCAATATATTTAATACAAAATTCAAACCTAAGAGCACACATATAATTTCATATTCAAACTTCATAGGAAACTGGGTCATATTGAGAAAACCAACTTTAATTCATTACATCAATTTCAAATTTTCTCAGGATATTGAGGACATGATTCATAAAATCTCTTACAGTCTCTATCTATGAAATAAGTGTAGCATAGTGTTCACAATTTCATTTGAATAAATGAATGTGTCAAAGCTTGTGCTCTACTGAATTCCACATCCTTGTCTTATTGAACTTTGTTTCTGGTTTATTTTTCTATCCCAAGCAAAACATCATTCATCTTTTAGAGATAAATATGATAACCCAGCTCTGAACTGTACTTGTTTAGCTAAGCAAAAACATGCTGAAATTTTCCATCTCTGGGGCCAGGAACTGCATTTTCCTGAAAGGGTCTAACACCACCAGTCCACAGGCTGGGCTGGAACAGCAGACAATAGCTCTGTATACTAATAAAAACCATTTTGCAGCACCACATGCTTGCACACTCAGCAGTGCTATCTTATAGTCAACTATGATTAAAGAAAGAGCAGCGATTTCTTTCCCTGGTCCTTCTCAAAACTGATGTAAATTATACCTCTTAAAGAGCAAACTGTAGATTTGGTTTTAGAAGAATGACAGTCTGTCTAATGTGAGTGGGACAGAACCCAAGTATGTGAGTCTGAAGCTCTGACTCCTGCCTTTGGCCTCAATGGGAATTCCTGAAACTGCCTTCATTACTGAGCTCTGGTACAACCTGCAAAGATCTGCGTGTGTGCACGTACCTGACAGACCAAGCTACGTGTGCTGTAACCCAAGTCATTTCAAAAGTATGAAAGGAACAGTAACAAGGTTGAAAAAACTGACCCATTAAGACTTCTCCAGCAAAATTGTCAGAAAAAAACCTCTCTCCTTCTCTCATATGCATATTTACATGGAACAGGGAAAACTTTTATCTTAGGCACTGATATCAATTTAGATTATATTTCAGTATTACCTCCCAGTTGTTTCAAAACCAAAATTACTAAATATCCTAAGAAAAAATATATTCTCTTGATGCTTTTTAATCAAATAAAAAGGAGCGCAAGGAACATAATTTATTACAGAGTATTTCAGACCTGTTTTAGTAGAGTTTGAACACGTGGAGTTCTCTGATTTCCAAAGTGCTTTTCTAGGCAAACAGTATGGTTTATTTGCATATACTATATAGTAACAATCTGACAAGCTTTTCATCTGATTTAAAATTTAGAAAATACAGAAAGAGTGAATAGCATGCTATGATGGATTTAACTCATGGGCTTATTATTAAACAAATGTTAGAGATGTAAAATTGAAAATGTATCTGAGGAGGATCTTTGAATTTTACTGCAAGCCTGGCCTAAAGTGATTAAAAGCAATAGGTTTTGGATCTTGCTCACAGTTTGCCACAAAGCTTAGTAATTTCAGAAGCAGATATTGAAGGCTCTAAATCACCCTTTCTGAAAGAAAAGTGGGAGCTATCCATTTCTGTTGCTGTAACTATGGATTGTTTGATTCTACTGTAAATGTGCCTGATCTCTGTTAAAGCTAATGCTTTTTCTTAACAACTAAGAAATTCCAAGTGTACTGAATGCAATTATGTATCAGAGATTATATAGATATGGTCCTTACATATGCAAGAAAACAATGTTCTGAATGCTCAGTTAGAAATTCATCACAGTCTGGTAGACCAGACTGCATGAAAATATGCTGAGATTTTACTGTTAATAAGCAATATTAGACAGATCTAGCATACATCAGACAAATTTTAAATTGGCATGTTATTTTTTTTCTGAAAGATCCAAAAAACCCTGACCAACCAAAAAACCCAACTGAAATCCCTCAAAATCCAAAACTGAACAGCTGGATAGGCAGTACAAAAAAAGTAAAAATAAATATTTGAATGACAGGGAAGAAATCATATACCATCTGCCTGCATCAATCATGGAATTAAGAGGCGAAAACAAAAGTAACCATTGAGGAAAAGAATAACAGACTTTAAGGGTATATGAGTTGAAAAGGAATCCACCATCAAGAACCAAAAATCAGGCAAGCATGAGAAATAAGACACTTGAGTAGATCTGTACGTAACGGGTAGTTACTCCTCTGACTCATTAAAAAGCTTCTTTTTATTACTTGCATTCACTGTTTATGCAGAAATAATTAAATCTAAACAAGACTTTGCTAGCAAAAACAATTTTAGCTATCTCACATTTTCTGTTTAACTCTCTTTTCCCTGCTGTTTATGCTGATTTGCACTGGGGATGGAACAGCTGGAGCACTCTAAATCCTTCTTTTGTACTTCTTTTAACTTTGATGAGCAAAATGGAAATGCTAATCCCTTCTGCAGACACATGATTTCCTTCCTTTCTCCTTCTCTCTGAGATATTTGTTTTTCTGTTATCCAGTCTTTGTTCCCCAGTCCCAGCGAGGTTCATACGATGCTCTCCTTTTCCCAGGGCCCTAGGGTGAACAAAGTTCCACAATCCAGCAATTCATGAAATGCAAGTGATACTGAGACAGGCAAGGGATCTATCAAAGCAGATTTCTACCCCTCCATCCTCTCACTATGCCTTTAGAGCAAACAAACAAACAAATAAACAAACAAAAATTCAAGAGTGTTCAGTATCGCAGAAGGAATCAGTCTAAAATACTGGCCTGGATTTTAGCCCTGAAACTGATTGCAGTAACTTCAATGATTCCAGGATTTCACACCGTGCTTTTCCTTTGTTAATATAATTCTGACCACATATTTAAAATTGTAAAATAAATAATAACTAATGATTCAGGAAACAGTAAACTTACAGTCCAAAAACAAGGTAAGAAAAACATTTATTTGGACATGAAGCAGGCGCACTGGTACAGCATGTAACATCCATGAAAATGTTGGAGGATTTTCATATTAAAGGCCTGGAAGAAGCAGGATGTCGAAGAAGGTTGATCCAAGTGCAAAAAGGAAGTGCTTTTTGCTATGCATTGTAGTAAAATTCTTCATTCAGTGGGCATAATCTGGAGTACTAAATATTACTTTTATTTAGAAAACTAAAACAATCTATTTGAATTTGGTTACATATTCATGAGGTACATATGTGTAGGAAAAAGATACTGTTTGAAAAGCCATATTTTAAATCCTAAAATATTTTTTTTAATTCACAATAATACGTCTTTCCGAAGAATTTAGAATGTCTGTAGAAGGAGTTACATCTACTTTGCAGTCACTTGTCTACAGTAAACTCAAAGAAAACAAACATTCATTTGCTTCCTCATACTAACATTAACAAGCTCATGAGGCACAGCATATTTTGAGAAATGAATATTCATGGACCTCTCATTTCTGATCAAAACATAACTGTCTCTGTCACTCAGTGTGAGTGACCCCATTTTGTTCATCTGACAGGTGCATTGCTGGTCACAGAATATGGAAGAGTTGGAGGAAACTGAATGGGACTTTTTAAAAGACTGCATAACCCAAGAGTTGAACTTACTGTCACCATTACTGGAACACTCATGTATTACCTCCCCCTTATGCAGGACTGGTCCTTGGCCCAGGAGAAGGTGATCTTTTATATCTGTTACTCTTGTTCTAGATGGGAATGCATCAACATGTTAATTTATTTTGCTTTATTACTCAGTTTCAGACAAGGATGATCTTTTAACCAGGCGTCAAGGTGAAACAACAAAATGAATAAATTATTTTGGGATTCCCCTCTTACTCCTTTCAAAGCTGGATATGTCTTGCTCTTCTTGTTTAAAACCAGCACTAGAATTTTCCAGACCTGACACAGTAGACTGAAGACCTCTACTTCTGTTCAGACTGGCAGGTCAAGAAGCTGACGAGGGAAAATTGGTACAATACCCAAGCTCTTTCTGAGGGTCGGAGAGGATTTTTCATGTTGTGGCAAAGCTAGCACTTTTTCCACACATTCTTACTTATCGCAAGTTCCTGGGGATGAATCTGTGAAGACTGAAAGAAAAGAAAGCAAAGAAAAAATTTATTTATAACAAGTGAATGTTGACAGTCTGAATCAAAGGCTCAGTGCTTTATAATCAAAGTTTTGGAAAAACAAGAATAGGACGACCCTGAGGCTTTGGCACTGAGTTCAAGAACACAGTTAGGAGTCAGTGCACCTCCAAGAAGTGGGAGAACTGAAATGGAAACAAAGCCCTCTCAAAAAAAAGAGAGGAATAAATTAATTCATTTACTACTGCCAGAAACTATGAAGCGGGAATGCATTCTAACTAGGAATGTGTTAGGCAATGGTCACAGCTGGATATGCTTCCAGTTTATGTAGTGCCTCCAAAACCACCCAATGTGATGGAACTCTTCATTAACTTCAGTGGGCTTTTAATCAAGCCCAACTAAGTCAGACAGCAAGATTTGAAGACCACTGAGGAAGTTCACAAGACAGTAACAGCACAAGGCCAGAGGATCTGGAAAAAACCCAAGTGTCAGTGAAGGGACTAATTAGAGGACATGAAAACCTCACTCCCAAATGTCCTTTAGTCAGTCTCAGGAATTTCAGTATCTTCTCTGATAACAGGATTCAGAAAATGCAAGCAGTGATCTGAATCAGTTTCTAACTCAAGCACAAATTTTCTGTGAGCTTTTTTAAATGCTTGGGGTTTTGTTCAGCAATACCACAAGGCCTCTAAGTAGCCTTTCTTCCCTTTTATCTTTTTTTGTTGGGTCTCTTGGGTTTCTAGCTGGTCTAGGATTGCTAGCGTCAGAACTTCTGTCATCCAAGTTCAAACAAATTGCCAAACATTAATTTCAAAATCAACTACGGCATGTCCCCTACAGATACATAACTCAATCTCCAAACTCTTGTTCTTTAAAGCATAAACCAAAACAAACAAAACTGTTTTCTTATTTGTATGCTATGCAAAACATCATGCTTGTAAGCTTGTAAAATTCTTTTTATAAAATATATTCTTTTTCAGATAAGTTTCCCTAGGTCTAACAAAAAATAGAAATCCAGTATTTACAAGTTAATATTTTTCTTCGATTAATTATACTTGCTTAGTGTTTCTGGAAAATAAGGCCAGCAAAGCATATTGTAGTCTGACAAGAATACAGTATACCACTAAAATCAAAGTTAAAATCCAGCCACAAAGTGGTTTGAACTTCATTGGTCTTATAAAACAAAAAAAAAAAGCAAACCTACAGATCAAAAGATAGAAAGGTTTCAGGCCATTTGTCTCAGTGTGCCCAAATCTATTTAGTTGTGCAAGAATGAAGAGAAGCATTAGTAACAATATAAATAATTTGCTATAGATAAGAATTTTTCTTCAGTAAAGAATAAAATGTTGGGATCTTTTGTACAAGTGAAACCAATAGTGGATCTGCCTAGAGAGGATATATTTTATAAAGGAAGGAGACACTTTGGGAATGAGCATTTAACAGCATAAATCTTAAATTACCAAGCAGAGCAGAAAAAAAGGTGAAATAATGTTAACTACTTGCAAACAGAGCAGCATGAAAGTTACCAGATGCAGTAAGGCGGTGAAATGATGAATTTTTGCTGCAAAAGATATAGATGTTTGTTTTGTTGTCAGGAAGGAGCATACACAGGCATTGCAAGCAACTAGATCACTAAATTAAGGAGTAAACTGAGGCTATTGATCTGAAGAAAGAGAAGAGCAACAGGACACAACAGTGTGGTGTTTTCACTGTACTTACTGCCCTGATTCTTCATGGAAGAATATGCATCTGCAGTGGGAAGGGACAGTGAATGAAGAAATTAAAATTACCTGATTTAATGATTCAAGACCCCTATTTTCATAGAAGCAATTCATGCTAAACCTTCCATAGAAAGAAGTCTGCCATCCAAAAGTGGTCATAATACTGTAAGCCAGTGCAGACACTTGCCAAAAAAGCACGTGGTACCTCTTGCCATTTGGTATGTTCCACAACACCCTAACCTCTACCTATCTGCTAACAGAGCTATTGTTCTTCTACCCTTTGACCTATCAGCCAAACCCTGTCAAACATCTTGGATTCCCTAGGCTAGCTCTAGAAACTTGATGTTGGACATTGAAATTATTGACACGTGGCTTAAAATTCTTGATGTGCTTTCAGTGCCTCATGCAAATTTGGCCTACTAGGAAAATTTTTTATTGGAAAAAAAATTGCTGTGGAAGTTACATAAAACAAAGGGAATAAAGTTTCCTTAGCACACTGGAACCTTATGCATGAATTTTACATCCCTCCATAGATACAGAAGAGATTCTGTTGTTTCCTAGCTGTTAGTACTGGACGTTGACAGTATTAGGAGGCATATTTCATTGAAGAGTTGGAAGAATGATGAAAACATTCAGAGGAATAGGTGCATGTTGAACAAATACTGGTAATATAAAAGTACAGAACTTAATAGGAACTGATAATAAAGAAAACACAATCAATTAGGAAAAGAGTTTAATTTATCCTAATACAGTAAAAACTTTTTCTGGTGCAATAAAGCACATTATACTACAGTGTATGCTTATCATTTGCAGCATATGATAGAGGTTCATATCTATTAAGAAAGTGGCATTTTGTCTTGGAAGGAAAACACACTGGAAATAGTATATTCTCATAAGTACATACAGAAAAGTAAAGGGGGGAAAAGGTGCCTCTGAATACATAAAAGGTAATACCTGCAGTAGATGGAAATTCATTAAACATTATCACATATAATAAGTCACAAAATAAAAATATTACATACAGGAAAAATATTGATATATAACCCAATTTGCTTAAGCTTTGATTTTGGATACTGAGAAATTTGTATTTCTACATTATCGGGTGACACAAAAAAGTTGTTTCCAGATTACAACTGAGAGTGTTATTGGTGTATTGGTAGGAGCAGCAAGAAATTTGAGGGGGAGGGGTAAGAAACTGTGATAGGAAATAAATGCCATTTCCTCACAACAAATCTTTGTTTGACCTTCCAAAAATTCAGTTCAGCAAAATCATACGTATAAAGGTGTTTGAAGTCTGAGAAACTCCCTGGGCTGAGGTCTTCAGCTGAGGGTAGAAGCTGCACTACCTCCCACAGCCTCAGCATGCCACTGCCATTGGTCAGGGTCTAATACCACTGGCTCTGCATTCCGAGTTACTCCATCCCACCATTTGAGACTGTGGAAGCTAAAGGTAAGTTTTGGCACTTCTCTCTTAGCTGAATTCTTATCGCTGGAAATACTAGTATTTGTTTCATTTTTTCATGCTTAATACTGATTCAAAGCTTGCAGATTGTGGAGCCTATTTATTTTTCCCTGGATATATCCTAGTTCCTTCCTGTGAGAGGTGTACATAATCTTCATCAAAATATTTGATCTTACAGCCTCTGCAGGTGCCAATATTTCTACAGTGCGGACCAATATATTACATGAAAGTGAAATAGAGACATGCAAACCCTGAAAGTTAGTGCAGACCCTACAGCCATAGGTAAACAACTTTTTCCCCACAATTTTGGTTTTATCTATATATATGCAAAAATTAATACTTATCAAACCTTATACCACTTAAAAATCTTTTATTTTTTGGCAATGTTACACTAAAACAATTTTGCATAGTGAGCAAGGTTTATTTAAGAATTGTTTATTCGGAGGAAAAATTACACCACATATATTAGTACTGCATTTGGAGTTGATAGATAACATCCTTTATAACTGAATCATCTGGGGTAAATGACGTGGAAAAAAAAAGCAAGACCAAAACCAATTCTGTCAAAAATCAGGTAGCAAAAAACATAAGGAGAAACAAAAAATATGCAAATTCTAGCACACTTGCTTATTTCAGAGATTGATTGAATTTTTATTTTATTTTACGTTATTTAATTTTTTAAATAAAACAGAATACTTTTAGTGATATTGGAAGCTAATACTGAAAGGTGAAATTCATCTAAGCTTTCTCAAAGAGAAGACCCAGTGACTCTAGCTTCTTCCAGCAGCAGCTGAAATCTTTCTGAATAAAGAAAATGAGAGAAAAATGAACGCCTTGTGTTACTGACCATCCCCAGAGGAATTTCATATCCTCATGGCTAAACCAACTTTATAAAGACCTCTTTTCATGAAGCTGAAATTCAGCTTGTTGCTCAGCACATACATTAAAAAAAGTCTCATGTATTTCTTATACTTTAAGTAGCTACAGTTTTGAAATTAAATATATAAGTGTGTGTATCATGGTATCATATAAGGAGTGCAATTTATCAGACTTGTGCATTGCTCGTTATCACTGTGCTTTTGCTGAAATTCATGTGAGCTGTAGATAAGTAAAGGTGTAAGTAAAGAACACTGAATAGAGCCTTGTGTCAGGCATCTTATACGATAATAGTGAATGCATCATTTACAGGGAAAAGAGAATGCATAAACACTAGTGCTCAAGCCGAGCATGAATTTTCTATTATTTTACAAAATTCTGGAGCTTTAAATGGGTGCTAATTCAATTTACAATTCTATTTTCCAAGGACAACAGGTGAATATATTACACAACCATTTCTCACTACTTTAAAAATGGTGTTGATTGAATAATGAAGGAATTCAGAGTACTGTCGCTACTGTCCACAGGGCTGTGGAGAACACCTATTATTTTTCATTTTTGCTCCCAAAACCTTTGCAAAAGTATGGTCCCAATATGACACACCAATTCAAATTATAGTCTGATAAAACAACTAATGGGTGAAAAGTGTTTTGATTGCACTCATACAGAGACAATGGAGTTTCTAATGCTTTCTAATGGATTGGTGGCTTTTTTGGTTTTGTTTGGGTTTTGGTTTTTTTGGTTTGGTTCAGTGTGGGGTTTTTTATGAGGGAGGAGAAATGTAATATTACATTTTTATACATTTCAAAAGATTATTTATTGTGATAAAGGCAAGTAATATAATAATTTACCTTTTCACTAGTTTCTCAAAAGTTCTTAACTAATGGTACAGTGAAAATAGGCGAAGTTAGATGAAAGGGGAAAAACACCATTCAGACATTCTCAATGAGGTCAATTTATTTTTACATCAATAAAAGTCATTAGGTCTTTTCTAAATTATATGAATATGAGTATGGCCAAAGCAGTCTGCAGAATTCTTAGATTCAAGGACTCTTCATGAAGAAAACCAGACTAAACCACTGAGTGACCATGAATAAATATGAATTACTCATCAGAAATATTGTGGTTTATATATACAAGTACTGTATTTGTGACATTAAATCATCATAGGTTCCTTGTGAATATCAGATTACCTACAGTGTGTCCATTCTCTTCTCTTTCAGAAAATAAAACAGAATGCAGACCTTTGTAAATGTTTTTCTGGGATTTTTTATCTTTGAGTTTGTTGGAGCTGCCCCTATCACTGATACTATAATTTATGATTCTGAGTTCTATGACATACCACTTGGAGAGCTGCCTCATCCATTTGCCTATGATGAAAACAAGCAGTCTGATCAAGTAGAGGTAATTGGAACTTATTTATTCTGTCTTTCCAAAACGCATAAATGCAGTAGCTACTGATCAGTTTTCCCTTGGCATGAAAACATTTATCAGACAAATCTACTCATGTGGTTTCTATTGCCTTTGCAGTTCATTCACTTTTTCCCTAACCTAAAAACACAGTGAAAATATATTTGAATTGTTTGGGGTTTTATTTGTGGCAATCTTTAAAAGTAGGTGAAAGGTACCATGCTTTCCTCAGGTCTCCATGTAATTCTCCAAATTCTGCTGGAGATTGTCATTGTGATTTATTTGTCTGGATGGTGCATGAAGGTAGTTGTGACAGGACTTCCAGCATTTCCCATTAAATGAGGCTGTAAAATTCTGTTTCCTTAGGTTTATGTTCAGTACAACTATTTCAGGCCATAAATGTTAATGTTTTCTATCACTATGAAGAAAGTGGCAGAAGGAAAAAAAAGAAAGGGAAAGCAGTTGAATTTAAACATGGGAAAGTAAGAAAGAATACTGAAGAAAAGCTGTTTAAATTCTGATACAATATAAGCTGGTAAGATATGTTTTCTGTAGAAGCAAGGGACTCCACTTGTTAACTTAAACGCTTCCTTCCTCTTCTACATTCCTTTATTTCTTTACAATTATTAAAAGGCTACTTTAATTTTATTCTCACTCTGCTGATTAGACATTGGTACAACTTCCCTGAAGGTAATATAAGCACTCTATGATTCAGGATTGTGTGCAATAGAAGTTGAGTGAAAAATGTAACATTTAAATAATACGGTCTTTCATTTTTATACATAATATTTCAGTACTTTTTCAAATAACAATGCATAATTCATGAAAATACATTCTTTTGAAAGATTCATGATTACAGCAGGAGGGACAGGAGATAGTCTTTCATCAGTGTGAGATAGAAATTGGATAACAGCTTTGAAATTAAAGGACAGAGACAATTTAAGAATAAATATATCCCAAAACAAGAGAATTGAAGAGATAAAAATAATCTCAAAGTAGCACTAAGATCAGAACCTTTTAGTTTGTAGGAAATAAATTTTCAGTCTAAGAGGGACTGAGAAGAACTTTGCTGTAAAGAACTTACCTTGCCTTTGGCCTGTTTCCCTTGTGCCACTCTTGTGCTCTACTTGATTCTGCTTGAGCTTACTTTCCTGATAAAGTCACTACCAATTTTAGACGTGTTTTCCCTATTTCACACTGATTAATAAATCACAGTTTCGGTCTCTCTTTGCTCTTAAAAATGAAGCCTTTATCACTCCTGCAGAAATTACTTCCTTCCCAGAAACAGGCAAAACTATTTTGAATATGCCTCATCACTGAGTTTTTCTCATTCAAACAAAGGGTTTCTTAATAATGTAGTGAAAGGCAGGTGGGATTCCCCTGTGCTGTGCTTTGTCTGTGAGGTCCTGTAACACCAAAGCAGGGGGTGGTCCTTTTCCAAGTTTCTGAGTGAAGGATAGAGATAAAGCAAGGCTTTGGTGGTCTTTTCCAGCTGAAAGGAAATTCAGGGTGACTGATGTTGCACCAAACAAGAGAAAATACAAGAGATCCCAACACAGGCTGGGTTTTTTTTAAGAAAGCAGGGAATAGACACAGTCCAGAAAGACTGTTCATACTGTCTGGTAAACATCTTTTCCAGAGGAGAATTATCTTCCATTACTAAGCTTTTCAGACAGACTTCTTAAAATTCAACAGGTGAAATTCATCCATCACAGCAGTTGAACAGAATTTTGCTTTGCATATGGATGGATCTCCCTGCGTGGGCCTTTTTTTCATAGGTGTTTAGCCAAAATCTTTTTTTTGCTTAGGTTCCTAATACCATGTGCCATCCAAGAGAATCCTAAGCATTCAGTTCCCCATATCCCAGGAGATATGAGTGGTCAGTGCTGTAGAAATCAAGCAAATTGTATAGACATGTCAGTGTACTATTTGATAGGCCATGTCAGTCTTGCAATTTATACTTTAATCACTGAATAAGATTGACATCACTCAAGTTTTAAATAAAATACAGTTGATTTCTTGATTATGGTTATAACTTTCCTGCTTACAATCTTGTTATCATAACGATGTGAATGACACAAGTGGGTCTATGTGTAAAACTCAATATTTATTCAAGGTCACGGGTTAGTTTTTATTATGCATAGCTTACATGATGAGCAATACCACAGAGACCCATACAAACAGCAGGCCTTCAACAGATCTAGCCTGTGTGCAGTAACTCTTTAGGATCTGAATTTCCCTTTAGAGAGCTCTGAATCATGTCTTTAGACTTCTGAAAGAGTGGAGAAAAAAATAAAATAGCATTTTCTGTTGTTGCTGTTGTCAATTTAAGATTTTAAAATTCAGTTATGTGTGAAGAGAAGTTATTCTGTTTAACACATTTTTAGACTCGTGGGCAAAATGCAAACTTTACCAAGGTTGCGTATCCAACTGATTTGCAGAAGGTCCGGGAGACTGACCAGCTCTAGTACTTCAGATGCATTTGCTATGCCACTCCTGTTGATTTCAAAGTGAATTAATCACCTGTGCACCTCAAGGAGTTAAACTAAAGCACCTCTGTCAGCATGTCCTTTCCCAGATCTATTAGGTACTGTAATCCCACATTCAATTTGTAATCACCACAATAAGGAAAGACCTAAAGGTAATTAGAAGTGGATTGCTTCCACTCATTTTGTCTGGTTAAATTTAGGCTTTGCATCCCAAGATCCTGCTCCAAGACAAGTATGAATCTTTCTCTTGGGATATGTATTGAAGTGGGTTGACTTTAGCTGACTGCCAGGTGACCATCAAGATGCCTTCTCACTCCTCCTTCTCAGAGAGACAGGGGAAGAAATTAAGGCTAAAAACTTGTGAGTTGACACATAGGCAGTTTAATGAAGAAAAGCAAAGGTTGCACACAGAAGCAAAGGGAAACAAAACATTTATTCCCTACTTCCCATCAACTGGTGAGGCCCAAACACTTCCAGGGAAGTAGGACTTGAGTATGTGTAGCAGGTGCTCCTGAAGACAAACACCTTAATAATAAAGCCCATCCCCCTGCCCTCGCTGCCTGCTTTCTCTTGGCTTTTATTGCTGACCAGATGCCATATGGAACACTCCTTTGCTCAGCTTGGGTCACCTGTCCTGGCTGTGGCCCCTCCTGAGACCTTGACCACCTCTGGCCTACTGCTGAGAGTGTAAAGTTGAACAGACAGCCTTGGTGCTGTGCCAGCGCCACTCAGCAGCTGCCAAACACTGGTGTGTTATCGCCACTTTTGAAGCTAAAAACACAAAGCCCAGCTCTGAGGGGAGAGTTAATTCCATCCCAGCCTGACCCCTACACCTATCTTCCTCAAATAACTTTTGATGAACCCTAGGCATCTGTTTCAGGCTTAGCACGAAAATTTCATCTTAATACAGTTAACTAAGAATGACTGAGTCCAAGTTCATGACTTCTTTGTTACTTCTCATACTCTGGAAGTGTTTTTTCTTCTGTAGTGTGTATGTGTGTATACACACACACTTCATTGTATTGAAAACATTTTTCTGAAAACATTTCTAGATAGTGGCTCTTGATATTCTTCCACTTGAAGCCTATTTTTGTCACAGATTCTACAATAATCTCAGGGTTGGGAAAGGTTACTTAATGTATACATGGAATACATTTTTAATGCAAATATTTGCATGGGGAAAGTAATTGTAGCTGTGAATTTCTTGTGAGAGTTGTATTGAATCCTCAATCAAAGCTATGCATTGTCATGTATTAGATGGGTCAAATCTGAGCTATACAATCTATGGTTTCCAAGATCCCAGGCTAGTGAGACACAGAAGACCTAGCTAAATCTTTGCATCCAAATGGAAATTGTTACTGGAAAAACTTTAACTAATATCACTCAGAAATAAAATGTGCATAGATACATTAAGATAGCAGAATCAACTCTTTCATAGACAATGGCTAAAAAAAGCCAAAGTTAAAGAAAAATCTGTTATCAAGGAAAGAATTCCAAGGTCCTAAAGGAGGTAGATACTGCAAAGAAATATACTGTAAGAGTACAAGTTCTGTGTTGGATTTATATTCTGAAACAGACAGTAACAACAGTATGAACATGAGCTGCTATATCTTCCCTTTTCTTTACAGTTCATTCGTATTTTGCGTTAATTTTATATCATGATAGGGTCCAGAGGCCCCAGACAAGACTGGGTCTCCCAACTGCTCTGAAAACAGAGAGACTTCCTTCCTCAGAATGAATACAACCAAACCAGACCCTCGAAGGAATTCTTGTGTGAGTTTCTCACCTTTTCCCTCTTTGAAACTAAAACTTTGTTTGGGAAATGTGTGAGAAAAACAAATTGTGGAGAGAGATTCTTATGTACATCAGCTACTAATGCCTGATAAAATCCCACTGCAATTTTATCATAGGGTCTGTTAAACACAATCAGTCAATTTTCCTTTAGGTAGGAAAAGCTAAGTTAGAAAAATGAGAAGTGAAAATATACGAGAATCAGAAAAATATTTTCATTTCTAAGATAGGCCATCAGTGAGAGTGAAAAGGAAAGGAGCATTTAATTAAGAATTGTTTGCCTAGCACTGAATAAACAGAAAAGCAAGGGAGTTAAATACAGGTTGGTTTGGGTCTATTTACACAAAAGAAATAAGCTGTAAATTATGATCCACAAAATATTCAGAAAGAAGCACAGTGAAATTCTCATATTTTATGCATTTGGATTAGCATTATCTTGTTGAATTAGATTCAAACTGATAATAGGACATTCAGATGCCTGCACAAAGCTTAGAACTTGAGTTTGAGACATTTGCTCATGTCTGTGGCATACACACAAACTGTCTCTGCTGTTGCCATAACACACACAGAGAGGAGCCATACTTGAACAAGAACTCACTCCTGCCATTCTGCAGAGTTGAGAGAGGCTCACTGCTGTTCATATCTTTGTGGTAGGTATCTGATTAAATAAGAGACTTCTAAGTGGGTATACAATAACTTTTCAGAACATGTCATATACATTTTTTTAAAAACCCTATTAATTAGTACAAATAATGTACAAGTCAGCCACAGATAAGAGAATCAAACTTATCATTTGAAGCTTAACCCTCAAATAGGAGTTTTTTCTGCTTTTTCAGAAAGGCTTTGACTACAGCACTTATTATTCAGTTGTCTGAAGTGACTAACATCTATTTCTTTTTAAGACAGAACAATAGGAGAAAAGAAGTCTTTAAATGCAAAATTCAAGAAGAAACCAGTATAAGCTACTTTTGGAAAGGAAAACAAACCTCCCTACCCATGGCAAGGGGGTTGGAAATAGATGATCTTTATGGTCCCATCCAGCCCAAACCATTCTGTGATTCTATGAATAACTTCTACCACAATTAGACATAATCTTGTAAGCCTATGGTAGTTACAGAACAGCTATGGGGGAAACTAGTTCCTTTTGATGGGTCAATGTGTGGAACAACTGTCCCTTCTAGTTTATAATGCCTTTTTTTAAGTTTTGAATTTTTATCTGTGTTTTAACTGTGTTTTTTTGCAGTAACAGAAACACTGAAACACAACACACTTCAGATTTTCCTGTGGATTTAAACTTATCATATGTAATATATATGCTTTGATCCTAAAAGATGTAGACATAAAATAGATACATAAAATAAATTCCTGAGCCTTCTCTAGTCTTCTGTTTGTCTTGACTCCTTTACTGTCAATGGTGAAAGAGAGATACCTGAAGAGCCCACCCTAAAAGGAATTTCTGTAGCCAGTGTCTGGAGCTGCTTTTCAGAAATTTTGTCTCATTCTGTACTGACTGTGAAGGGATGCTAGTATAAACTAAATGCCCAGCCTATGGATGGCAAGTTGCAAGTTGGATTTTACCAATTGTATTTTATTACTTACTGATGTGTTCTGATATCTGCAGTCTTGACCTCTGTAACTTTCTGGTCTGAAAGTGCCTCTGAATTGGCCAGCCACACTAAGCAATTTCATTAGAAAATGGAGTCACACTGGATAAATACAGCATGGGGAAAAAAAAATAGATACTCCAGGCAATCTTAGGAAAGATATCACTGTCCTTTGGTGTGCTCTGGAACTAATCTGGGACAAATCTAGTCTTCTTTAAATCTCTTGATTGATTCCAAAGACAGAGTAGGGTAACTATTAACCACATAGTTAGATATCTAAAGACAGGTGGTGTGATACCCCTTCAGTTTTTTCTTATGCCATGTATTAAAACTGTCTTGGACAGCAGATTATTATTTGAAGACTTTCAGCTATTGGCAAAGAGAAACATACTTTATTGAATTTCTCTACAATGTTCTTCGTGCTTTGTGATTTTTCATAAAGCATATTTCTTAAAGTAGCAGATGAAATACAAGTTCATTCCGTGCCTAATTCCAGGCTCTCTTGTCCCTCCAGAAAACCTTACGGAAAATAATGCCATTAAGTGATATACAACCATTTATGTTTCAATTTTTTTTTTTTTAGTGAAGTCCATGTTGCCAAAAATAAACAAACATCTGGAAGATGAGGGATCATTCTGTACAGTATATAATCCAAGAAACATCTTTGTCTTGTTATAGTCTTGCATGATTTATCAAACATGTAAAAGATACAAAGCTGCATGAATCAGATGACCAATAATGGGAAACAGACTTTTACCTTTAGGTCACTGGTTCAAGTCCAAGTTATGTACAACAACAAAATACTGCTCATGCTCTGGGCCTGGTATGTAAAACATATACCAGTGAACCCCTACATTGTTACCAGTATAAAAATGGCAACATCATTAAGTTGACGTCAATAGTTTTTATTTTCTTATGACACTTACAACTGCAGGCAACAGAATAGATAATGCTAACTACTTGGAACAGCTTGCCTAACCCTGGATTTAGTGCATTTGCAAGGAAGCTGCTGGGAGACTTTTAACTGTGCATCTATAAATCTAGATAACATCCTTCGGTAAGACAGAGATAACAGTCTAGAAACGGAAGTACTAGAGGTTAACACCTCTGCTTTGGTAACCAACAGCTACAGTGACTAATCAGCTAAGAACCCTCAGAGAGCATAAAGTGAATCACAAATCCCAAAACAGTAAATTCCATAATGCCCCCAAATATGCAGAGAGGTAGCAGTCGGTGTAGATGACTCAAATCCCACAAGTGAAAGGAAAATTATCTTTGGTCTGAAGCCTATTTATAAAGTCCACCTTGAAAATACTCTTCTCCAGAATATTGTTTTCAGTAGAACAAAAGTTGCATATAAAGACATCAACAGGTCTCAAAATCTCCAGATTTAATTCCAAAGTTCAGAAGAAACTCTTATTTCCACAAAACTGGTGAAGAAGTAGACAGCATGTGCAAGATCTTTAGTGCAGTACTAACCTGGGTCAATAAAAGTCTGGAATGCATCTCTCCCTCTAGGCTTCCTCCATTCAGACAACAGCTGTCCCATTTCCTTTGTTCCCAAAGTCTTCTTTTGATTTGTCCCCAAGTCCATTCCTGGTTAAGCTGTCTACTGTCAGTGCTGCAGATGGTAACATTGTGTATTTGTCTGCATAAATGACAAGGTACATCCTTACTCTTACTTACATCCACTCAAGTTACTCAGTCACAGTTCAGCTGAAGGTCACCTTGATCATTTGACTACCTTGCATTTCGTGAGGTTATGATCTTGGTAAGTGTATTGGGATATTTTTGTCCATAAACTCTAGTTAGTAATAGTATCCGTGGCTTTTTAGAATACAGCTAAAGAATATACAGAAAACCTAACCTGTTCTTAGCCAAAATTTGAGCCTGTGTGGTTCAGAGTGCCTACTGGTTTTTTATTGCTCCCATGTTCTCTGTCTTCAGTGAAACTAATTGATACGAAATATTTAAACCTATTGCTGTTATATAACCTAAACCAAATTATTTGTTGTACAGAAAGTTAGATTCCAGTTAGTTATTTATATGTTCTAAGGCAGTCCAGGATCACAATGCTTAATACTGCTTGTAATGATATATAGCTGTGCTGCAAGATCCAGCTAGTCAGTTATGAGTTGTAAAGTGGTTTTTTTCTAAAATTTTCACAGATCATAGAATCATAGAATTTTCTTGGTTGGAAGGGACCATGATCTTCTACCTCCAACCCCCCTGCCATGGGCAGGGACACTTTCAACTAGCCCAGCTTGCTCAAAGCCCCATGCAACCTTACCTTGAGCATGGGAATCCATACCTTCTCTGGGCAACAACTTCCAATGCCTCCCCACTCTCACAGTAAAGAATTTAATGATATATAAAAGTTTCAGCTTCAAGCCATTCCCCCTTGTCCTAGCACTACATGTCCTTCTGAAAAGTCTCTCTCCAGCTTTCTTGCAGGTCCCCTTCAGTACTGAAAAGTTACTATAAGGTCTTTCCAGAGTCTTTTTTCCTCTGGGCTGAACAACCCCAACTCTCTCAGCCTGTCTTCATCTTCTTGGCCCTCCTTCCCACAGACCCATGTTCTCCTTGCACTGGAGACATGAGAATTGGATGCAGTACTGCAGATGGGGTCTCACAAGAACAGAATAGAGGGGCAGAATCACATCCCTTGAGCTGCTGGCTACATATGAAATATATACACACATACAGAGAGATTCAAAGAGTGATCAAGTACAGCAAAAGCTTTGCCAGTGCTTGGAGTCCAGATGTCGGGTGTTTTATTTCCTTTAACTTCTACAGTCTACATACAAAATCAAATTTTAAAAATTTCAACCATTTGGCTAGTCTGGATGCAATTACTTTTTACCTGTCTTTGACAATCAGAACTTATGAGCACTGTGATGGATTTCAACAACTAGCTCTCCATGGAGACAGCAAAGACAGCAGTAGCTGTGGTATGGTCTCAAAAAAGGAGAGTCTTGGTCAGGTGAAAGACTCAGAATTTAATAATTTTATGGCAGTGTTGTGCTAGAAAGCTGCAGTGGATGAAAATTGAAGCAGAATTTTGGGCTTCGGTGCCGTTGCACTTGGAATAATGATACTGTGACAAAATTCCTATATTTGGCCGTGTTTTAGAAAAAGGTAAGGAGTGCTAACTGCAGTGCAGGGGTGCAGCACCCATAGGACTATAGACATTAAATTTTTAACAGTACCTCAGCTGTGAAAAACCCTATAAGGACACTAATTCATTGTCCTGTATGTCCGCGGAGACACAATAATGAGGCTTTTACACCTGCTAGGTTCAGCAGAAAGAGGAAAAATGGTACAGTTTATTGACACTACATTATTCTTATACACATTCCAATACTTAAGTAAACATCGGCTTTATTTACATAACTCTGTGTGAGAAAATCTGACTCCAAGGTTAAAAACAGAAGGCTTATAGAAAAACAAGCTTTAGCAAAAGCCCAAGGCAACATCCTGGATTTAAAGAATAAAGAGTGCATTTTCAAAAGGGGCTCAGCGCAGTCAAACAATATTATGACACATGGGGAAATGAAGATACAGCAGGAAGGTGACTTGCAAAGGTCACACAACTATGTCTGGGTGATTACAGAAAACAACTCTGCCTCTTTGCTAATATAGACCCCTCTTCAAAAGCCTGGCAAGTCTGAAATACTCTTTTTATGAGTGGTGATATGATACAAGAAAATTGCTACATCTTAACTTTTATCCTAAATTTTCATATAGGAAAGTCAACAGAATGCATTTTTACAATTAAAATGACAAAATTTACTGGTTTGACTAATTATGTTGAGTGAAAGACAAAAAAGTTTTCTAGTTCTATGTAAAGATGTTCCAAATTTTATAAGTGTTTTAAAATCGAAACTTTTTCCAATATTTTTATATAAATCATTTTTTCATACCACATAATACAACTACTAATGAATGCAGCTAACCAGAGTCTTTTGCCATTCAGATTAGGGAAACAAAAAGACAAAAAACCTGCCAACATGTTAGCAAGTAGTATGTGAAGTTAGAATTTGGAATTCTTTAGTAATATTTTTAAATCATGTTAGTGTTCTAAACAGAACCTACACAGATATATTGAATTTGGATTTATGATGGCACAACTTACAATTTTATGGTAAATGACTTGCACCTTTTTGATATTTCACAGCAAACTTTCATTTGTAACACACGGTTTATCAATTTTTATCACAAATCTAATTTATCTTTAAATAAATATGAAAAGATAATTTTGCTAATATAGTTCTCATTAATTAAGTATATGCATGTGTGCATACATAAAAAACTTTCAAAACACTGAGATAAAAAGTGAATAAGTATGTTGTATTTTCATGAATTGTTTATATATCACCAGAATTCATTATAACTCCTGGATAAAATGAAGCTCAAGCATTAAACCTCAGAAAATATGTGACCCCTAGTGGGAGAATATGGATAACTGGAAGAGAAACAGCTTACAAGGGAAGCAAACAGTAATATTTCCTTTTAATTTTCCCTAGACAGAGATTGGGACAGAACTACCTTCTGTAATTCAAGAGAGTTATTCTTCTGCACCACTGACAGAAGAAACTGAGGATGAAGCATCAACACCAAAATTAATTGATGGGTCTTCAGCACAGGGGTCAGGAGTTCTTGGACCCCAGACTCAAGATGGTTAGTAGGAAAGGGAAAAGAGGTTTTACTGTGTAGCTTTGGTTTTGAGCGAGCCAAATTTATCTTCTCTTTTACTGAAGATGCAGTACAAAATTTCTGTATGTCTCTTACTAAAGAAAGATACAACGTGCCTATCTTGCATGCTCCAAAATCAGATAGGTGCCTAGTCAAGAGGTTTCCATACTATTTCACTATGAAAACAGCTGTGCCAGTGAAGATCTACAACTGAAAAATTTGCTGATAGTTGGTAAATGCTACCAGGACTTGTTTTTTTGTCTTAGATGTCAATATCATTATCAACTGTCTTTATTTACAATGATTTGCTATGTGTTTTTTATAAATATATTCATACAAAATATAGTTAAAATGTTGAAGAATTTTTGACCATAAAATTATAAACTGAAAAACTTAAGGAAAGGGAGATACTTAGAACTTTTGAGTGAAGATGATTTTCAGTTCTTCTGACTATCTATAGTGAAATAAGAACTTCACAAATCTTGCAGGTAATCTTGTTAAAATCTTGTTGAAATTACAAAACATATACTGTCCCTCTCTCACACAAACTTTGCCATGCTAATTACTGGCATTTGTCAGAAGCTTCTGTAAATTCTACTAGATAAAGCTCACTAGAATTATCCATTGCTGTGAGAGATTTTTGTGTTGTATGGTAATCAACATACAGTAGCAGGAAAATCCTACTTTTTACTATGCCTAACACTACAGCTGAGTGCCATAGAAGAAAAATGAAATGGAAAAAAAAAAAACAAAACCCAAGCATAAAGCCTAGAATTCCAAAATTGTGTATTCAGTGAAGTTAATAATTCATAGGCTTATTTTGGTACAGACAACAAGTTAGCTTGACCAGGCAAAAATATACATTGTCAAAACAAACAAAAATGGAATGAGAACTTCTCAGGAGATTAAAAAAAAAAA
>VYXC01000155.1:681988-709346 GCA_013397175.1 Platysteira castanea
AAAGAAAAAAAAAGAAAGGCTCATACTTTTTTTCAATTTTGAAAACTACAAGATGTTATAGTATATCCTGTAAATATTATATATGATTAATTCTGTATTTATCAGTATTTTTGAGTACTAAATGAAAATCAAATAGTGCATCAACTAAAGAAATGCTCAAGACAGTAACATGTCAAATCAGATTTCCCTTAAGTCTTCCTTTTTTAAGCAACATATTTTCCTGTCAGACATTGCTGCTACTGGCTTGGTACTGAATAAAAGACTACAAGGATCAGTAACATTAAGCCAAGTTCATTTTCCTTGTTGATATCTTTTTTGAATCCTTCTCCTACCTCTGGTTTTTTTCAGTGTCCGCTAGACATAGGTGACAAACACCACTCCTCTAAGATCAAAAACAGGACAGGGTGAAACTCTTTCCCCATACTATGGTACTATATTGCAATATTATGAAAAAATATCAGCCAGCCTTAACTCTAAATTCATTTAGGCCTAGATTTCCTGGAATAGTTCAAAGTGTGAATATTTTTTTCCCTGTGTTAGGCTTGCTCTCTGTAGCCAATTTAATCTGTCCTGTGGAGAAAGTTAGGGAAAGCATGAAAAGATTCTTTCTCTCCAGAAATTGTATTCCTGGATGTCCAAGTAGAGATTATCACATAAAAATAAGAGAGTACTCTGGTTACTGATTCTTTAATCTTGCCTCAAAAGGCACCTCAATTACCCACAGGTAATTGAGGCAGATTAAGAAGGCACATCTCTCATGTAACCACATCTGATCTGGAGGAAAAACTAATCTGCAAGAAAAACATTTCCATATTCCTGAATTATCCCGCTATTCTATAAGTAATGAGAGGAAACAACCCCATCTGCTACAAGAAGGATGAAAACATGTAACAGAAAAGTATTTCTATGGGATTAAAAGCTGATAAATAGATATGCTGATTTATATTCATAATCAAGGAAAAGATGTATCAAAAAGTCAATGTCACAACCATTATGATCCTGTCATTAAAACTGTTAGAGAGATGCTTCTGTCTGAATTAAAGAGCAAACAAGACCATACGCCGAAGTCAATAGGATAAATTTTATTTAATAGTAAATGTGAGAGGGAGAAAGAGACATAGAAAGAAATATAAAAAGGGAGGGATGGGGAGAGAAAGAGTGACAGAGAGACAGATTAAGTAGAAAATATCACGACTCCATGGATCCTGATGGCATCCATCCCATTGATCCTCATTTTCTGGTCCTCTTGGTAGTGAAGGTGCCAGCAAACAGAGAATTCAGTGGATTAATATTCGTTAGGGTCAAGTGGGAATGCCCCAGTAGCTCTCCTGAGGGGGTGACAAATTGGACACAGGGCCTTGCAACAGGCTCTGGATCTGTTGCATCCCTTTGCATCACGTGCAGACCTGTGGTACAAGGCCTCAGGAATGAGTCTTGGGGGCACTTTGGGGGTCTTTGGTGGATTATGAAACCCCCTCAGCTACATCTCACGTGAATGTCCCATGGATGTGGCCTTCCCGGGGTGGGGAGGAGTATACAGCTGAGCAGTTTATGTAAGGGAGGATGGGTATTCACTGCCTCTGATCAGAGGTTACACCACACACCCAAAATCTCTTCTCCTCCTGCCATGGTTAGGGGGTTATTTGTGCCTCCCCCAACCCAACCAGAGTTGATTTTCAGGACAGCTGCTGGGTTTTGGCTTTCTTGTGGATAAATTCTTCTCCCTCAGCCTTGTTTACTTCTCCCCAGGCCTGAGATAATTGAACAGTGTCACTTTTATCTTATCTCAAGTTTCCTCAGATAGCTCAGCTCACAGTCCAAAGTTCCAGTCAGGAGGCACAAGGAGGCACATTCAGGGAGGAGTGGGCTTTGGTGGTCAAAGCTTCTTTACACAGTTTTGCATAGTGGCAAAAAGTCCTTCATAATGATGTTTAAGCCATTAACTATAACATTTCAGTCTTTCACAAGTCTCACCAAATTTGAACAGTACTATCAAAAAAAAATTTAGCTTCATTTAGCATTCATACAGTTTTATGACTGAGATCATATGGCTTCATTTTTCATTTTCACAAGTTTCTGGTAGCAACCAAATGTTTTGCTAACATGGTCTCCAAGTTACCTTAACTTGGACTCATATCAAAAAATTTGTCATGATGCAGAATTTCTGTATCCAAGAATGTAGTTAAACAACATACAAATGAAACAGAGGTTCTCCACAGCTGTGTAGGCAATTACTAATTTCCTTGTAAAATAGTCAGAGGTATAGTTTACAGAACAAAATAGGAATCACAACAAGTTTCATTCATCAGCTATTTTTTCTCTATCTAGATAGTATATACCTGCTAGCTTATGGAGCAATCAACTTTTGGCTGGTTGCTGTCACCAAATATTCTATTATAGTCTGAGAAACATCTTATTAGAACAAGTTAATTGTTCTTCTAGGCTCAGGGAGAAAAATAACTTCATTTTTAAAAGAGTTTAATCACTTTATTTTTGCAATTACACAATTTGGAGATCAAAGCAGAATGGGAAGTGAACTTTACCATAGACAAAACCTGATGGTTTGGTACTTATGTGAGCATTTCATTGTAGTAATTTATGTATCATTTTTATACATGTCCGTTCCAACAAAGTGTCTTCTCTTAAATGTCTTGATAGGTCTTCCCACTTGCCTTTTGTGTACATGCCTAGGGACCACAGTCTACTGTGATGATCGTGAGCTTGATGCTGTTCCACCACTGCCTAAGAAAACCACGTATTTCTATTCACGCTACAACAGAATCAGGAAGATAAGCAGAAATGACTTTGCTAACTTAAGTATGGCTAACAGTGTTATTGCAATTAGCTTTAATTTTGATTATTTCTGGCTCATATCAGCCTAAAACATAATGATATATTTTACATAATGTTTAATGATGGCAAATTTTGCACAGAAATGCACATGCATTTAGCTACTTTGGAGCATAAAGGTCAATACATTAGATGTAAATTCTCTGTCAAATTTTTGAGTTATAAATAACAATGATCATTGATCTTTCTGCTGTTACTTGCAATCAGCTTTAGAGAGGTAATAAAAACCCCCAAATATTCAATTTAATTTTGTTGTTGTTTTGTTTTTAATTGGTAAAAGAACTTGAGTGTATTTTATAAAGAAGTCAATATATCAAATTTCTTACCTATAGGAAAATGTTGAAATAAAGAAATATGGAACAAGGTAGTAGAGAATATGTTTATTTCCCTCAAGGGTCATTTTTTCAAAGGGTAATAATTTAAAATATTCCCAAAACACACAGAAATCTTAAAATTCTTCACTTTGAAGTCTTTCACTGAAAAAAATATAATGACAAAGGCAGGGTTTTTTTAAAATTTCACCAAATACATTCTTACATGTCTATTGTATCTCATTTCTCTGTCAGACCATTTAAAGAGGATTGATTTGACTGCAAACTTTATATCAGAGATCCACAAAGATGCCTTCCGAAGATTGCCCCAACTTCAAGAGTTGGTGCTCCGTGACAATAGGATAAGGCAACTCCCTGAGTTGCCGTCTACCTTAACATTCATCGATGTTAGTAAGAACAGGCTTGGTCGCAGAGGGATACCAAATGAGGCATTTAAAGTAAGTTTGAGTGTGATGGGAAAATATTTTCTTCCTCTCTCCAGAGGACCTGGATAGAAGTGCAGCCTATTCTTATAAGAGAGATGCTCCGGTCCCCTAATCATCTTTGTAGCCCTCCACTGGGCCTGCTCCAGGAGCTCCACATCTCTCTCTTGTCCTGAGGAGCCCAGAACTGGACACAGGACTCCAGATGTGCCTCACTAAGGCTGAGAACAGGGGCAGGATCACCTCCCTCGACCTGCTGGCAATGCTCTTCTTAGTGTACCCCAGGATCTCACTGGCCTTCTTGGCCACAAGGGCACTGGCAGCTGATGGACAGCTTGGTGTCCACCAGGACCCCCAGGTCCTTCTCTGCAGAGCTGTTTTCCAGCAGGTCAGCCCCCAGCCTGTACTTCTGTGTGGGGTTATTCCTCACCAGGTGCAGGACCCTGCATTTGTCTAAATTCTGGAGGGCTGCACAGCCCTCTGGGTATTGGCCACTCCTCCAGGCTTTGTGTCATCAGTGAACTCAGTGAGGAGGCATCTGTCCCTCCATCCAAGTCATTGATGAATATGTTAAATGATACTGGGCCCAGCACTGAACCTTGGTGGGGAGTGTTAGTGGCAGACTTCCCAGTAGACCCCATGCCCCTGATTATGTCCTTTTGGGATCTGCTGTTCAGTCAGTTCTCAATCCACCTCACTGTCCACTCTTCCAGTCTACACTTCCTGAGTTTGCTATAGAGTATACTATGAGAGAAAACATTGAAAGCCTTGCTGAAATCAAGGTAGACAATATTCGGTGTTATCCCCTTATCCATTCTGGAAGTTGTTTCATTTTTGAAGGCAATCAGGTTGGCCAAGCATAATTTACCTTTTGTGAATCCATGATGGCTACTCTGATCACCTTCTTGTCATCCCTGCAGCTTTTTCAAATATATCTGTCATTTATCCCTGTTTCTTTCCCTCTTCCTCTAGAATCTGGATGAACTGCAGCACCTTTATATCACTGACAATAACTTGGATCACATTCCATTGCCACTTCCTGAAAGCCTCCAAGCTCTTCATCTTCAGGTAGGCTACAAAAGAAATGACTCCTTACATCATGTTCAAATAGTGTGCACAGCTGGGAAGGGCAACTATTTGTTTTCTAGTTCCTTCTCTTTATTCAAAAGTGTTCGTACTTGACTAAACAAGCCATGGGAAACATAAAAGTAACTAGTGAATGCAGTCTTTCAAAGAAGTAAAATTTAGCTCAGCTAAGCAATAATTTTCAGAATTGGTAATACAATATTTTCCAAAAATCAAATTCTAGAATTATTATTAGCACAGCTGTCAAGCTCAACATTAGTCTAAGAGTCTCAACATTATCTAAGAGTCTAAGAGACTAATGACAAATCCTTTGCACTGCTCGTATAAATCTTCCAACAGGAGTACTTTTGAACACCCAGGGGAAGTTATTTTACATGTTGATTGTATCTATACTCAGTGCATTTCTTTCTTTTAATAAAGGTGCTACCATTTTTCAGCCACTTGACTATGTTGGAACATCTCATCCATCATCCTTCTGTAATCCTTTTTTTCTCTATTTCTTTTTATCTAATAGTTTCTTTCTGAATTCTCCCTTTTAGCCTTTTCCAGATCTGCTTCTTTCCCTTTATTTCTTCTTGTACTAATTTACATTTTTGTTTATCAGATGTTTTTATTCATTACATCATACAGAATAAACCTTTTGGTAAACAAAGTAATGTACCTCACATCATTTAACCTTTATCTTTCAATAAGTAAATTTATAGAAACTCTCTGCCTGCTAGCTGACTTGTTTTTTCACCTGTTTGTGCCTGTAAATTAAATATTCAGTGCTGTGTGCTACAGAAAAAAGTTAGTGAGTTGGACTTTTTCCACACCAGTTTCTGACTAGCAAAGGAATGGAGAAGGGAAGAATTTTCAGACACTCCTCATTTTAGGTGGTGAAGTTTTTAGTCCCAGTTTCCTGACAATATTGTATTCCAGCCATTCATTGTTGAGAATGGTTCACTTCAAGAATGAAGCTCAGTGAATATAAGGCATATAAGGGGAATTTAAATCAAAGGAATAAAACTGAAAGCATTCAATTTTACCAGTATATATACAGATGTGAGTTAAACTAATGTGAGTGGACCTGGGGGAAACAAATTGTCACAGATTAAATTACAGATTTGTGCCTTTGCAGGTTGAGGTATATTACGATATCAGCATAATAATAATGTTTCTATGATTTTTAGACTGGTCTATCCTGGTTCAAGTTTGTCTTAATAAGGCTCTTCAATATAATCTGGAAATGGAAGTGCTCTATACTTCTACCAGGCTCCTTCTTCAAAGCCTGCCCCTGCCAAATTGTTTGAGTAACTTAGTTTTGAAGCTTTGCACTGGCCAAGAAATTTTCCCCTGCTCGGAAGATTTCTCTGTTGATGACTTGCTGCCGCAACCTGCGCCCTTGAGTTCAAACAAGTATCTCTCTAGAGACTGAAAATACATCCATAAATGGTTTTTCAAAGAGTTAAAAATTACTTTCAGGCAACTATTCTGATAGCTTTGTTTCTGTTTGCTTGTTTTCTTTTAGAACAACAACATTCAAGAGATGCATGAAGATACTTTCTGCAAAATGAGAGATTTTACTTATGTACGTAGGGCTCTCGAAGACATCAGACTGGATGGGAATCCCATCAACCTGAGCAAAACACCTTATGCATACATGTGTCTACCCCGTTTGCCAGTTGGCAACCTCATCTAAGCTTTGACAGCAGCCAAGACTGTCATATGCTATAAGAATCTCTAAAGACAAATCATTAACTCACTGCTACATTAATCAAACGAATTTTTACAAATATCATTAAATTGGGAGACATTTCCTTTAATATTGGAATGATTACTGAGATACTAAGAAGATTATGGAATGCTAAAAGACAAATCTGTTATCTACCCAACTGCAAGTTATTTAGCAATATCAAGAAAAATCCTTTATTACAAAAACAAGGCAAATACTAAATTTTTATCTGAATTGTTCAGGTCTAATGTATGAATTCTAAATTTAAATAATTTTATATATTAAAGTCTAACTATTACATGGTAAATAAAGGAATAAAAATAAAATATACATACATGATTATTTATTAGCTTTTGTTTCATTTAAATATTACTGTCTCAGAGACATCCATTTTTCTACTTCTTTCCTTAAAGGTCCCTTCATTTTGGAAAAGTACTAGCAATATTCAAAAAAACATGTTTTCTTCAGATAACAGAGCCTTTCTTTGATTCAATAATGAAATGCAGAGCTCAAATTTGTATCAGATTACCCTCCCACAATCTATTTATACTTTTGCAGCAATAATTTATCTTTTTAATGCTGATGAGACCCAAAGCTGTTTCCTGTAACTTTGATAAAATTGTCTGACAGATTATGTGGTAATAAAAATCTCATATAAAATAACTTATTTGAAGAATACTAGATTTTATTCTGCATAGAAAATTGAAAAAACTCCCTTTGTGATATTTACATAGTCAAACAAAATTTTGCAGTTCAATACACTAAGGACCAGGATTCAGAGACAAAAGTCACAAACCTCCATGTGGAGCTCAATTTCCAATTACTTGAAGCAATTTCACAAAAAAATCTCTGCTTTACTGTTCAACTGCCTTTGCAGGTAAAGATTAGAAAATTTCCCTCTTGAGATAGTTTGAATAACTCTTTTCATTTAGTGGAGGAGATTTAATATATTTTTATAGGGAGAAATCCCTCAGGTAAGATCCACTAGATACAACATAGGTACCTGCTCTATGGTGACAAGCAGCAAATAACACCTGCACATCTTCAGTGATAAAGGTTTGATGAAAGACTTTGGCAAAAAAAAGAAAAAATCCTTTTAAACATAACAAATCCACCTAGACAATCTGGTATCTGTTCAATATCTGAGTTCCATTTCATCTAGCTGAACATATATGCTCATTTAAGATGTAAATAATAAATGTCTGTTGGGGCCAGGCAACGGAAACTGTTCACAAAGACCTCACTTTTCACCCTCACTGCCACTTTCTAGAAGTGAACACACATGGAACAGCCTCAGATAAAGTCAGCATAGTTTGAGCTGGGAGGAAGGACCTGAGGTGAGGTAAGGACAGGATATGGAGTGATACGATGAAGCAAAAGAGGAAGTAAATAATGTTGAGAGCAGAGACAGATCATTCTTGTTCTCTCCTGTCTTGCTGAATGGCAGAGGGAGAGCAGCAAAATTCCAATTGTTTTAGACCCTAGCTGCATTTAGTTTTATTTTCAATAAATTCTAGCCTTTCCTTTCCATTCACACGTCACCTCTCATGCCACCATCCACTTGTTGTGTTCCCAGCAGAACACATGTGCTCTGGGAAAGATAAAAATTCAAAGGTTGAGGGGTAAGTGAGGGAGACCACTAAAGCCCTTTCCACAGTTGCTGCAGTAGGTTAAATCAGCCCCTGAGCCCTTGCACAGAGGTCAAGCTCCGTGCTGTGGTGAGGGATTTGCTGCCCATACCACATCTGTTTCAGGGAAGATGAATTTCTCTTGGAGAGGGAAAACCTTGCTAATCATGAGGATTATGGTGCACCCCAAAGGGATATGGGTGTTCAGATGTCTGGCCCCCAAGCATATTCTATGTTGCAAACCTGCAATGTCAAGACTGTTTTGCAATGTCAAGACTCTCAGATCAAGGACAGTGAGAAAAGGGTATACTGTAGATAAAAAACGACTATTGTGCTCCAGAAGTCAGGAAATACTAAATGGAGTATAATGTCTCTAAACTTTGCCTTGGAAGAAACCTCAAAAATCACAGAGCAAAGCTCCCTCTCTTGTGTAGTGATCAACTGTACCAATCTAATGCAGGTCTTATTCAGTTGAGGAAATCTAGCCAGGGAGTTCACAGATTTTGTGCGTATATTTTCCTTTTGTGTGTGCCTGTGTGTTTTCCCTTACTGCACTAGAGTGTTATCAGAGGTAAAGCAGTTGCTGCTCTTCCCAATTCAAATAAGAGTTCAGAGGTTAGCAGGAGCAATGCCAAGGTTACATGTTTGACATACAGGCCGATCTGCTACTGCTTTCTACCATTCCTGTCCAGACACATAGCGAAGTCATGGAAGTGAACAGAGCCCTGTCTCCTCAGGGGCACTTTCTGCCAGTTGGCCTCTGTTGGGAAGACAAATCTCTAAGAAAAGCTCCTGTTAGTGAACCACAAAAGTAAAACCAGTGCTGATTTTAAAAGAAAAGATTGCTATTACTTTTTATAGACCGCTCAGTGTAGCAGCTGTGTGCTTGACATCTTTTAGGAATGTCTGCAAGGACGGTCACAGGAGAAATTAGTAACTTGTAAATAATTTCTTGGCCTGGGGAACTGAACAATGCTGGGAGAATATAGGGCGCCTGAAACAGCGGAGCTATCTTACCCTTGAGAGCTTCTCAGTAAATGCTGTTAACTTAGGCTTTTTGGAGTGATGCAGCTATTTCTGCTGCTGAGTTCTGGAGCTGGGAAGCTCCAGGGTTACCTCAGCAGCACAGTCCATTGACCAGTACAAATATTCCTTCAGCCACAGACTCAGCTTGGGAGACCCATGAGAATCTCAACCATATAATCACTTTAACTTACAGGGAGTTCATGTCAAATGTCTAGTTTCTATTAAAGATCTCACCTGAAAGGACACCCATGAAGACATGTTCTACAGAAAGGCTGAAGCTGTCAGTGTTCAACAAGGAGAGAAGTAATTACATCAAATCAAACTGATAACTGTGAGTATTATGCTATATGTCTAAGAAACTTTTCCTTGATGCCATGAAAATGAAGCTGCAATGCAGTTTGAAAGAAGTTGTATTTACTTAGTCAATATGTCTCTCCAGTAAGTGCCTTTGATACCTCACTCAAAATTGATCACAGATAAGGGAGTATTATTAGCTAAATGGGCTGCTAGAGAAATCTTTGATTTGAGAAGATCACAAACTCTATCTGGGATAACATCTAGGGTCACCTTGATTAAGAAAAGACTGTGAACCTTGGTCTTTTTTCTTCTTGTTTTTTTCATTTCTCTGTGGAACTAGGCTCAGAACTGTCAATATTTATAAGCAAAAGCTGGAGATATCTCTAGAAAAAAAGGCCTAAAACAGATTTTATTTCACCAATGTACAGCATCAGTTAATCATTTCATGGACCACTACTGCCATCGTGTGTTGATAAATAGTGACACTTGTGATCATACCAAAGCCTAACATTAAGGGTAGATGGGACTTGTCTTTATTTGTTTGCTAAACTTGACCCTATGCACATTTTTTTTTCTTTCATCTCTAATGAAAGCTGAAGGAATGGAAAACTCTTTGATGACAAAAACAAAGGAACATTATGTGGATTTTTTTTGTTTTGGTTGAAGGGGTTGTTTGTTTGGTTCGGGTACTTTGTTTGGGTTTTTTTAATCAACCTAGAAAATTTAAAAAAATTTAAAAGAGGAAATTCTCCTTTTTGTATAGAATATTGCAAACAAATATTTTACATTTTCTTTAAAAATTCTACTTTTTTTTCTTATTTTGTATTTAAATAAGTAGACTATAAATGCCATCAGAAAAATTTATGTCGCGGGGCATGACACTGTACAGATGCTCTAATCTTTAAGCACAAAAATTCAGCATCCTTGATAATATCTCTCAGCAAAAGATAGACACAGTTTCTGGTCTAAAAGTGAATATGCATCACTTACTGTGAAACTATAAGCCTGATCTGACAGTATCAGTGGATGAAGGGGTAGCCTAAAGCAATAAATGACCACTTATTCCCAGCTACACAAACTATGTAAACTTCCAAAGACAAACTCAGCCCCAAATATCCCATTCATATCTTCGTGTGGTGAGAATGAGGACCCTATTGTCTTCAACCTGTCTTCCATACAGCTTTTTCTCTTACCATAACAGACATTTAAAAAATATTTTTGTTTGTTTGTTTGTTCGTTTGTTTTTGTTTATTTATTTAATTTAGTCCCATCCCTGGCAGTGTTCAAGGCTAGGTTGGGACTTTTGAGCAGCCTGTTCTAGTGAGAGATGTGTCTGCCTATGGCAGGGGGGTTGGAATAGATGATCTTCCAGGTCCCTTCCAGGCCAAACCATTCTGTGATTCTGTGATTTATTAGTTTTTATCCTGTATCACAAAAAGCCAACAAGAGGCATGTTACAAATAGTACCCGATGTTATGTAAATATACTGTGTATAGAAAATTAATCTTGCAATAAGCCTGGTACCCATATTTCTGCCTTCTACACTGAAAAAGTGGGAATTCATTTCAACGGCTGACCTAAAGGGCTGGATGCAGGATTTTGAGCCAGGAAGGTGAGAAAGACTTTTGGAAGGTACTGACTTTCTGTGCCAACTTGTGACAGCTACTTAGTCCTTCCGCACCTTTCTTCACCAAGTGCCCAGGACAACTTTCCCTCAGTCCCACAAGGTGTTGGGAGGGAAGCACAGACCAGGGCTGGTGATGGTGTCAGGGCTGGCAATGGTATCAGGGCCAGAGATGGGATTTGTTTCAGTGAGGCCCAGCCTGGGCCTGCAGGGCCTACACAGAAGGGAGCTCCTTACTGACTGATGGGCTGTGCCCTCGGCACCAGCTCCATGTCACCATCAAGCACTGCTGGCCACTCCAGGCAAGGTGGCAAGGCAGTCTGTCACAGTGTGTCCACACGAAGAGCCTCTGCAGGACAGCAGGCTCTCAGCATGGAGAAGGCAAGGTACAAGGCTCCCTCACAGGCCTGCCAGGTGAACACCTGCCATGGGACCAAGGGCTCTGCCATGGCTGCAGGGCCAGGCCGCAGCTGGAGGGGAAGCCAACCCCAGCACAAAGCCCCCAGCCGTGCCATGCTGCTGGCTGCGGTCGCTGCCAGGCAGCGCAAGAAGGCACGGCAAGATGAGGGCAAGGACAAGAGACCGAGGCGGTGGCAGCAAGTACGGGCAGATAACACGCTCATTGTGCTCCTGTGTAGCAACAGGGCTAGCAGGGACAGGACACGACAGCAGGAACGGAAGCACAGGCCTGTTAAGAGAGATGGTCAGCAAGGGCAACAGGAGAGAGAGAAGAACCTTATGGAACAAGACCCCTGTGCATCTTCCTCAAATGACTATGGGAGACAGGGTGGCCAGCACAGGGATCCTGTGCATGGCCCGCAGCAGAAGCAGCCTGGGGAGGCACAGAGGCAGGGTCACAGCCGGAGGAGGAATCGGAAGCAACAACCACTACAATGCACTGAGCCCCTCCACCAAGACCAGGCAGGTGTGCAGGGTGGCAGTGATCGAAAGAGAAAACTGCTCTGGAATGCGAAGAAACTCTGCTGGATCACAACCTCGCATTTGCCAGCAGCACTACGGCGAGAGGCAAGAACGCGCCTCCGGCCCATGAACATGGCAGGGTACCGCCTGCCAGGGATGTGCACACCCCACAACACCAGCCAGTTCCTCATGGGCCACCCCGACTACATGCAGATAGACGAAGAAGAAGCGGCAGTGGACGTGTCTGGAGAAGTTAGTAACTGCAGCACTGAAGGTGAGGATTTCTCTCCCACGGCCCCTTTCCCTCCCACAGCCCAGGAGGTTGAAGGCACATCAGCAGAAGAGGAAGAGTAGAGCACACAGCCTGCTCGCCAAGACTGCAAGCGCCAAGACGATAACTTGTGTGAAACCTAAACTGGAGTGACAACACAAGAAAAGTGTCTGACTTGTGAAATCATCAGCTATTAAGAGCAGGGAACCACTTGACATTCGGCTCCCTAAATAAATATATATGTGTACTTCTAACCCTGCTGCCTACTGTCTAATGATTCATATACACTAAGAGAGGCCTGGCAGAATAAAAACCAGAAAAAGGTTATCATTGCATATGCCAAAGTGGTCAAAACTGCTACCCCAGAGATTTATTTTTAGAGAACCTCTGTTCCTCTCACGTACATATATCCTACTCAGGAAGGTTTGTAAGTACATTATTATGTTATACTGAAAAGAGAAAGTCTAACTAGATGATTAAATTTTTAAAAATTCTAACATACATTTCAGCACACATTAGAACGGAGGGGTTTTTTTGAGCATTAGGAAAATAAAGAGTACTTGTTAGATTAAATATACTTTTTGGTATAAAGAGAGTCTACAACCTGTTTATTGATGACTGAAGTGTGGATTTGAATATATACAATTAAGTATATTAAATGCATCTCAAAAATAGGAGAAAAAGAAAAAAAATTCCCATTTAGATTACAGACCATGCACCTTGACCTGTCATGAACGCTCGTAGAGTTTTCTTTTCAGAAGACATCAAGAAGAGGCAGAGGCCTGGTGATATGCCCTAGCTTTGCTTTTTAAGGTGGCTTAAATAGCCATGGAAGCCATCACAAATACACTAGTATTCCCAACAGTCAAAAACTCTTGGCTTAAAAGGCTGCTTGAGAGAGAATGATGCTGATGTGGGCTAGGGATTTAAAGTGGGGAGAAGGAAGAGTGCTAGTGCGAAAAGCTGTGGATCTGACCCTTATAGCCAAAGATAAAATGATGTGCCATAAGCCTTTCTAACTTTGGTCTGAGAGGAGATCTAAAACTCAGCTTGTTATACAAGTATTCAATTTTTCATATTTTTAGTGAAACAAACCACTAAAAAAAAGAAATAAAATCAATATTTAATACAATGTTGCTATAAACATTGATAGGCTTTCTGTGCAATGCAACTATATATATAAGTATATATTTGTATATATTAATATGTGTATTTAAATTTCTTGAATACTTCATAAAATTAAATGGCTACCTAAATCTGTGCATCTATTTTTCTTCTTCAGGCTTCTTTCTCCAACACATTTTTAAAAATCCTAAATACTCTTCCTGAAATTCACCTTTAAATCTCATAATGCCTTAATATATTTTGGTCTTCCTCCTTCACGCTCTTCTTCACTTCCAGTTAATAGAAACCCTCTTAAACCATTAAAACTTGAACATTTAGCAGGATGCAAATCTCTTTTTTGGCAGAGAGCCTATTTTTTAGCTCCCATATCTTGACATAGCCCACAAGATGATATCATGGACTGTAATAGGATAGAATGGTGTTGAGTGAGAGAGGGAGTAAGAGAGAGGCAGTAAAGCAAGAAAAGCTTTGATATGCTATGAACTAATAGGCAGAAACTATTAATTCATATCAGACTTATCAAACCCTTGCTGAATTGAAAACCATGTTACTAAATTTATTCCTAAATCAGTGTAATTTTCTATCTTTTTACTGTCTCTAAAAATGACTTCAAATTCACTAATCATGAAGAAAACAATTTGAGTAAGTGTAAAGTTTATAGCCTGATTATAGTATCTCCTTTTGGTGTATTTCTGTCTCTGAAAGACAATAAAACCTTCATAAAACTTTGGCTTACCAAAAGGGATCTTGACAGATTGCAGCACTGGGCAGTTTTTAATGGAATGCAAATTAACAAGAACAAATGCCAGATTCTGCAGCTAGGAAGAGTAATGCTGGACACAAGCGTAAGTTGGGAGAGGAGTGGCTGGAGAGCAGCTCTGCTGGAAAGGCTATGGGGGTGCTGGTGAGCAGCAGGCTTGATACGGGTCAGCAGTGAGTGAGCCCTGGTAGTCCAGAGGGCAAAATGCATGGGGTGCATCAAACACTGCATGACCAGCTGGGAAAAAGAGGGGATTGTCCCACTGTACTCAGTGTGGGCTTACCCGGAGCACTGTGTGCAATCCTGGGCCCCACACTTTGGGAAGGGTATGAAGATCCTTGAATGCATCCAGAGGAGGGAAACAAAGTTGAGGAAAGGGCTGGAAGGTTGAGGACTTTGGGCTTGTTTAATTCAGAGACAAGGAGACTGAGAGGCTGTCTCGTTGCTTTCTACAGCTTCCCAAGGAGGGGAAGTGAAGGGCAAGGTGCTGGTCTCTCTTCACAGGTATCCAGTGACAGGATCCATGGGATCAGTTCGAATCTGTGACAGGAAGGTTTAACCCGGACATTGAGAAGTATTTCTTTACTGAGAGGGCAGTCAAACACTGAAAGAGAGTTCCTGGAGAGGTGGTCAAGGCTCCAGGCCTGTCAGTGTTTAAGAGGCATTTGGACAAGGGCCTTAACCAAAAGCCTTAACTTTTGGTCAGCCCTGGAATAGTCAGGCAGTTGGACTAGATGATCATGGCAGGACCCTTCCAACTGAAAATACTCTATTCTATTCTATTCTATTCTATTCTATTCTATTCTATTCTATTCTATTCTATTCTAAATGTTGGAAGGTTAACAAGAACTGCAGTATCCCAAGAGCAAAAAACAGAGCTTCCCCAAAGGCATTTCAAATGTAGCTCTCAAGTATTTCACATTCTCATTCAGACTGTTTCTATTCAAATTTTCTTACTGGTTTTTAAACTGAAAGATTAATATAAACATCCTTATTTTCTTTTATGGATAAGAAAAGATAGGTCCAATTTATGTACTTTTTTTTGTAATGGCTGGACTTAAATTTCAAGCAACATCAATTAGCATTAAAAATTCAGGAAAAAATTCTAGCTTCTTAACTCAAGAGCTTTTTGATCATTGCAATACCAAGGCCCTATAAAGCTGGAATTGTTTGTTCCTTTTTCCTGTTTTGTTATACCACTAGAAAATATGACAATTTAATGCACCACAGTTAGTACAAAATATTTATCATTTTGGTATGCAGTCGAATGAGTTCAAATTATTACAGAGTATTTTCTCCATTCACGGTTGTACGTCATCTTTTTGAGTTCAGTGGCTGACACTGTACTGCTCAGGTGTTGCTGTAGGACATCGTTCTAAGAGACTCTGAATATAAGTTCAGTTATAAGGTTGAAATGCCTTTCTTCAAAATTAATTCTGCCATTATTTATATATATATAAAAATTAGTCTTCTAGAAGTACTTGTAATCTGGCAATAAAACTGTTTAAATCCCAAGTTTTGAATATCTCAATTTTTCATCTATTTCATCTGCTTTTGTGATAGAATTGGGAAAAGCAGCTCAGAGTACTGCTCAATAATATGGCAGAGAATGGTTTAAATATTGAATTTCTGTTTTAAATGCTTCTAAGGAAAAATAGTTTACTGCACTTTTAAAAGTTTCGTCTTCTGACAAATGAAACCACAGTTGTTAGAGGAGAGCTCTTCAGGAATATTATTTTATCACAAGAGAATAAGGAAAAATTTGTGGGCTTTTAATTTACTGCTGTGAATTGGAGAAATAAAAAAGATAGAAAGTAGAAAATGTTCTTTTAATAGTAAAGAGTCTGGGCAAAATCTGTTAAAGGGATTGACTACCTGTAATGTACTCCAAGAAGGTATGAATTACTCACAGGAATCTCTAGCAAAAAACAACAGCTGAGAGAAAAAACCAGCTTCTTCCTCAACCCCCCCCCCCTTTTTTTTAAATGCAGGCTAATATAGAAAAATAGTTTGCTCTAAAGTGCTCTCACAGCTAAGAGGATGAAACAACCCTAACTTTATGTCAACATTTTCAGTTTATCATATTCATCAAACTACAATTTAAATTTAAGTTCTCCAGACAACCAGTATCCAATAATTTCAAGTTGTCTAAATACTTTCAAATATGTGGCACATCACCAGAAGGAGATTTCTTAAGCCTCCCAGATAAAACTTCTTAATGTCTCCCAAAATACACACTTCCTAAAACATGAATTTATTGTGAACGGTGTCTTTATAGGAATTTCTAATGACATCTGATGGTACATAAAGATCCAGTCAGAATTTACAGTAAAAAAAGATCATTACATAAAAATCTAGGTCACTAATATTTTTACTGTACTTAATTAAATATATACTCAATCTAATAAACGAGACTGACAGAGTATTGCTATGGAATGCCGTTAATGGCAGTCCACAGACCTGGCAATATCCCTTTACTGCACACTAATGAAGAAGCAAGACTATTTTTACTACTTCTTATATCCTGACAGTGGGGTGGACAAGAGAGACCCATTCTTCATTTACTGAATGGGACACTGACAGAACTAGTTTCTGCCTCTTCTCCCTGGGAGTAGATCACACAAGCAGCACAGCAAGGTGGTCTCTCTTCCTTTCCGTGGTCTTATGTGCCAGAGACAAGAGATCAGGCTGATCAGTCTTTCATCTTAGGTGCTACATGTAAAGAGTGACTAAATGCACTCCAATGAGAAGAACCTCGCAGCCACTAGTTTAGCATTTTGCTAGAGATGAAAAGGCTGAGGCAGATCTTATGAATGTGTGTGAACACCCAAGGAGGACAGTACAGAAGACAGAGTTGGAGATTTTTCTTAGTGGTTCCCAAGTGATAACCAGAAGCAAGGGGCACAAACTGAAATACAGGCAATTTCATGTAAACATGAGAAATACTGACCACTTCAGTGGGGGAGGTCAAACACTGACTCAGATTGCCCAGAGAGGCTGCGGAGTCTCCATATCTGGATCTTCAAGACCTGTCCTAGGCAGCCTGCTCTAGCAGACCTTGTTCTGAGCACTGGGGTTTGTCTCTGCAATCTCCAAAGGGATCTCAGTTTCAGCCATTGTGGGATTCTGTGAGCATTTTAACTTGGCTGTATTTCTGTCCTTTGCCAACATAGATTTGTTGCTAAGCACTACTTTAGCAAATCTGTGATTCTACTAAAAAACCAGTTCCACACCATTAATGAGAGCATGGTAATTCTCCCTTGTGTTTACCTTCCTACTGATTATGAATGAACATTTCAAAAAGCAATAAAATTCCTGCAGGAATTATAGTTTAAAAGGGAGGTGTGGCTTAGTTTATGCATCTGAAATGTAAACATCTAACAAATTATACCACATAGATTTAAGAGATTGCAAGATTAAGGATATGCTTAGAAGAAATCCAAACAATGTAACTTTGGTTTTGGTTAATTTTTTGCAAATGAGATATCCACATGATTTATGTTTTATTATGTATTAATATCATTGCAAAAACAAGAATGCGACATCCTTCAAAATCCATGAAATCTAATCTGGGACTGCAAAGCCTCAGACTGATTATCATTCTGTCTGACAGCTGTTATTGCTATATAAGAATAGAGATTCGGGCACCTTGCTTTGATAAATGTTTAGGAGATGAGTATCCAGTATTTGAAAATTATATAGTTGTTTACAAAGATGGCAATTAAATTACTTTCAGATCCCAGCCTTCCCCATCCAGGAGCTCTTCATCTATGCTGAGCACCTTCTCTAAAGCCAGCTTTCTCCCAGTCTTATGTTTTCTATTTAGACTCCTCACTCAGTCATCTTCTCTAATATTCACAGATTGAGTTATTCAGTGTTTTCTCTGTTCCCACCTCATAACCACCAGAAGCCTTCATCTACATGAGAAAAGTAAAATGCACAAGGCACTGTTGGGAAGATGTGTATGCCTTCAATATATATTGAAGCTTGGCATCTTTTTGACCTGAATGAACTAATGCTTTTCTACTCAATACCTGCGGTCAACAAGGGCTGAAAGACCACTCAAAGTCAGCAGTCTGGAAAGGCCATCCTATTTTTTGGTGGGAAGGGACGGGAGCTATATAGAAATAAGCTATGCTGTGTCAATGGGCCTCAAGTCCAAATGCATCTGCAGAGACTTCGTTGCTATCTGTATGTCTTTCCTTGTTTGAGCCAACTTTTCTCTACTCCTGGTTCAAATTTTCTTGTTGGTAACAGCACAGTAGTAAGCTTTGTATTCTGAATTTAGTCCACACACATCCTCAACTCAGCCCGCAAAAGATCAGAGCTGCCCAAATCCTTTTGTATTCCTTTCAGCCCTGCCCTGGGAATATGAGCTGGTACATGTGTCCGTGAGGATAGCACTCATGTATGCAGAGCAAGTGGAATCTTCAGCCAAACTGTAAAACCTTTCCAAAACCTCCTATAGTCATAACTAAACTGCACTTTTTTTAAAGGTTCATAAATGAAAGAAAAAATAGTGATGTATTTTTCATTTGCAACAGAAGTGTGCCCTAAAATAGAAGTAGTACTTTGGTTCAACATCAAGTTCCTGCCCTTTAGAGGAAGTGCAAGAAGTTGAAAAAGAAGGAGCACGAGGATTTTTAACAAGGACATGACACCTTTTCATATTCTTATTCTCAGAAATAGCTACAATAAATTTGATTAAAAGTCTCCAAAAGTTAAAATTGAACAATATGTCTAACATGGAAAATTTCAGTCCATGCTCAATTACAGACACCTGAAGACAGGGTACTATAGCAACAATTACAATTGGTAATAGGCAGTGCTTAAATTTACAAACCACTGAACTACCAATAAAAACTGCACATATATGAAATTGTTCCCCCATGCAATTACACCTGAATAAAAACATATTCTGAGAACACAACAGAATACTGGATGGAATAAACAAGTTTGGTCTGTGCCAAACTCTCCATACCTAAACCTATGTTAGGAATCATCTCTTTAGACATCTAAAACATCAGTTGTCCCCTCCAAAGCTTAAGAAATGGTCCAGACACAAATGAAAACAAAAATGATCTTCAGCCCTGAAAGTGTAAGATAGGTTCTTTAGATCACACTGAGCAGAAGTCCATGCCTCATCCACAGCATGGCTGGCTTTAGCCTCAGGAGTAAAAGGTGGTTTCTGAGGCATTATGGAGTTCAAATTACTGTAACATTTTGGCAGACTAACACATGCATTATGGAAATATTAGCAGGATACAGTATTTACCTATCCACTTCTTTAGATGCCCACAGAATATTTTTGTAATCTAGGTAGGAACAAGGTGTACAGAGCCATCAGTTACGATGCTTTCAGTCAGAGGACTAGACAGGTTGTGATACTCAGCTATGACAAATTTGAGATCCGAGTACCGTACCGTTTCTTCAAAACTGTGGCTTAAATTATGTACTATTATCTTTTAAAATCCTTTTGAATGAGAAACATTTTTATGGAAATCCATGAGTAATTACAGAGCCAGCATGAAGACACAAGAAGAGAGAGTGCATTAACCAAATTAAATGTGGTTGGCTTGGGGGGGAGGTTATTATGGTGTTGTGTTGTTGGTTTTTGGTATTTGTTTTTTTTTTTTTAATGCCTTCTGTAGATGAGTAATTTGCAGCCCCTTCATTTTACTCTCGCTTTTCAGAATGCTTTCCGCCCGATTGCCGTGCAGAGGCTGTCGAGGCGGGGCTGCTCCCGGCCGGCGGCGCTGCGCGCCCGGGAACGCGGCGAGGCGGAGGCGGCGCGGGGAAGGGGAAGGAGAAAGNAAAAGGAAAAGGAAAAGGAAAAGGGGGAGGGAAAAGCGGTGGCTCCCTCTCCTCCTGCCAGCTCCGGAGCAGCGCCTGGCTGCCCCCGGCGCGCCGCCAGCCGCGGGCTGCCCAGCAGAGACAGCGCTCCTGTGCACACAGCGAGCTGCCGAACGGGGGGGCAGCGGCATTGCGTCACTGTCGGGTTAACACGTATTTGTCACCACCGAGCTGGCAGACCCTTTGCAGCAAAAAGGTTTTATTTGTAATTGTAGTTTTTTGTCAAATCCGAGCTTTCGTTCCCGGTACTGAAACCCGTCTCTGTTCAGCAGAGCTTTTAGCACCAAGCCACGGCAGCCTGAAAAGAACAGATTAAACTCAAAATATCCTTTCAATTTCTTTAACAAGTGGCACCTGGGCACTAAGGCATTACATTATTTGGGCAGGTAAGGGACGATCATTTTAGGACAAGTCCTACATAGTTTAATAGCCTTAATGGTTAAGAAACAAAATAGTTCAAGAAAGCATAAATAATGTGCCCTCAGCCATGTAAACCCTGAATTTCAATCTCCACTCCAGTCCTGGCCTCCTGAATGGTGCTAAGTGACTTGCCAAACACTTTTAACTTTGATTTTTCTACAGGCAAAACAGTAGTCTTTTACTTGAGGCTGCTAGATATGCCAGCATATCTAATCCATTCATAAACTGTTTAGAAAGCTCTGGATGCACACTACAAAAAAAATGAAAATATTTGTGTATCCGGGGGTCATCCCAGCTCTTGTTTCAGGTGAGGAGTATTTTTAACTGTTACTGAGAAGCAAGAACTGGAAAAAGGGAGAAAAGGCTGGTTTCAGCCCCAAAGAGTATTGATGGTTGAGAGTGGGAGGAGGAAAATTTGAATCCAGTAAAAATTCCTGGGAAGTGAAAAGCATCAACCCCCTGAATCTCACTGCTGGTGGGAGTAGTACAAGTAGCTTTCCATCTGCTCAGCTCTAGTATGCAGAGATAGTCAGAGAGCCCAACAGAGCATTTCCCTACTTGAAAACACAGTTTGTCAAAATTAAAGCATAGTTCAGGTTCACAATGAAAAATTGTCACTGTTTAGAAAATAACAATGGTGACAGAGGGGAGATTCTGCTAAAAGCAAAATGGAACATCATGATTTTGTTTCCCAAATAATTTTTTGTTTCTATTAACATGAGTTTGAGGAAACTGAGCTATCTATGAATGGTAAGACCAGGATCAAGTTACGTCATATACCACATTGCTAAAAATATTGCTAAAAATGACCATTATATTCCACTGCCATGTTATCCGGATATGCCACAAAGGGTGCATAAAAGCTAGTTTAGAAAAGTTTTGGAAACTTGAAAAAAAAAACTCAGCACATTGGGTTTTTTTAATGTCATTTTCTCTATGAAATTGAGCTTGAGAGCACAAAACTATCCTGAATACATTAAGTACAGTGATTATTTTATGTCCACAGCCCAAAAAAAAGAGTGCCTATAGCAGGTGCAATATGAATTTGGCAGTTTGACACAAAAAAAAGGTTTACCATTCTAGGGCTGAATTTCCTTCTTTTTAGGCTCAGTAAAATAAAGGTTAGAGATACTTTGCTCTTAAACGTAGAAGAAAACCTACTTATAGTACATTATTTGAGGAGACAGAGGCAAATCAAAATATAACAGTAAATTTCAGAAAAAGGGGGTGTTTAGCCAGAAAATGTCTGAGATCATGGCAGATTCATGAGAAATTCATGCACTGGCAGAGTAAAAGAAATAAACTGTTCTCAGAAGGCTTTGTCTTCATAATATTGCTTCTTCCATAGGTGCTCAAGCTTATGAAGACTTTTTAAAGGCTAGAAAATTGTCCAGTTTGCTGTACATTTGCAGTGTAATGGAAGGTGCAACAAAATTATTCCAGTATTCCTGTGACTTCATGGGAAGACCCTCTGCGTGGGGAACTAAACTGTGTGGTTACATTTCATCTTCTCTCCCTGCCCTCAGCACCTAGCCCATGAAAGCAGGCAGCTGAGTAGTTTGCTAGATAAATTTAAAAATCCAAAACACATCAAGCTTAATTTTTAGGCTATATTAATAAGAGGGCCATTTATATCAGTGGAACTCTGTCACTATGTCAGATATACATGTCATCCATACTATTAGAAATGCAGGCAGATTTGTCTTGATCTTTCCACCAGCTTTTTCTGCCATCTTGTCTAATTATCAAAGTGATGTCTTGCCCCTAGAGAGAAAGTAATTTGATATGTTTTTCTAGTTGCTGCAGTAGCTGACTCATAATACATGGTTTGTGAAATTACATCCTTTCTTTGGTGATGACAATAAGATAGAGGGAGCTGCATGAATTAGTATATACATAGGAGAGTTTCAGAGAAGAGAAAGATTTTGGCAAGGTAAAGTCTACTTTTAATCCACAGAAGTGTCTCTACTGTAGCAAAGAGGACTAAAAAACCCACTGGCAAACTAATGGTTTTGGCAGAACATTTCTCCTGGAAACATGCTTTGGTGTGAAATGTCTCTAAAAAAAACCCCTTAGATAATATACTAAAGTAGCTTGAAAGTACTTCTTGTACATTTTTACATCCCTAAGCACGAAATTTCAGAGAATCATGTTTGAAAAATCCAGGATTTCTTTTAGAAAAAGATGGCTAATTAGAATAGACATGTCCAGAAATTATATAACTGCTGTAGTGCACTGAAAAAAAAAATCTTAAAGGGGAATTTTTTGCTTCTTTTTTAGAGATTAATCTTTTAAATAAATGCCTATACTGATTAAGATAGCTATCTTGGCCAAATAATTAATTAAGAAAGCAATCAAACAGAAGGCATAAGTGAACAGAGTCCTGTGACTGGAGGGCTTTTTAATGCTGCACATGTTCCTACCAGTCAGCGTTTCCTTTGAAAGGCTGGAACACCCTTGTTTGCTCCTCAGTGACAGATTAAGCACAGATGGCAATTCAACAGTCTTGTCTGCACATGTTGGCCCAGAGAACGTGACCTGCATCAGTTTTAAGCAACAGACTAATGTGTTTGCTCAAGACACCAGCAGGCATTGCTGAGTAATCCTTGGATTCACATGAGAGCCTCTTTTCTTGCCTCCGAGACTTCTCCAGTGTGGAAAAGCAGGTGTTCATATGTGCTGGCTCTAGGTTGAAAGATGGCTTTCTGGAACTCGGTTGAAATTTCTATTTTGAGAGATTTTTGTGGAGAATGTGAAAATGAGCATATTGTATTTTAGAGAAAGGTTAGTGGATGCTATGCCACAAAAATTTTGTTCTTGGTATGTAATGGCAGCAGGCCATGATTCAAATGTGCATTTTAAATAAAAATCAAAATATTTGTTGCAAGCCTAAGCATATTTACTCTGTATATGTATAGCATTATTTGCAGACCAGTATTTTTTGTGAAGTAAACACAAAATCTACATATAGCAAGTTTGTCATCAAATAAGCAAACAAAACCCCTCTAAAGTTTCCTTATTGTGTAAATTTCTGTGCAACACTGGATAAAAATTAGCACATATTTTTTCCTTTGTTCAGAAAACTGGTGAGATATAATTAACATGGAAAAGAAGGACTTTGTGGATATTCTGGAAAGAATTCTAAGCTACTACTGCAGAGATGGCAGATAATGCTGAGATCCTAATGGCCAATGCTGAATTCATTTGTTGTTGTTTTTTCTTTTTCTTGAAACCTTAATGAAATCTTTACCTTGTGTGTAACATTTAAACAATTACTATTAAAAAAAAAAGTGCAATCACATTTTGAAGAGTTGCTCAAACTTCACATTAGTGGAATTTCTATCTGGTTGTGTCACAGGGTACTTTTTTCCAAAATCAGTTTTATTTGTCCTTTTTCCACTGTGATAATATTTCATCAGAACAGAATATGATCACAAAATGTAAATTTTGGGTGTTATGGCAGAAAGGCTGAGGACTGCATCACAGCAATAAGGAGAAACCATTCATAATGTAGGAACAATTGTAAATTTTAGACATTTTTGTTGTGAGCAAATATACATTGCTTTCAAGGAAAAGAAATTTCATAGTTTTTACACAATTCAGTTAGCACAACCTGCAATTCAGCAGTTAATTTTAATACTGATATATCTACTTTTTAAAATCCATTCATAAAACTCTTTAAACTCACAAATAGAATTAACTTGAAGTTCAGTCTTAAGACACTTAAAATTTAACAGGTTTTTGCAATTCTTCCAACTCTTTTTGCAATATTTTTTCACTGGTTCTTTACAAGGAGGACATGCTCTACAGTTTTAAGGAACTAAGAACAGGAGATTTTGGGAGTCAAAATAGTAAATAATTTCTTGATACAAAACTCCCGAAGCACATCCTTGCATTCTAATGAATATCTCAGTATACAATACTCCTAAAAACAAACTAAATATTATTTTTTGTCAATTTTCAGCACTAAAACCTTGCAATTTCATGAAAAATCAATATTTTTTCCCCAGAGATGGTAGTTGAACCATGTAATATTTTTTCTTCTGAAATCAAAGTCTGGAGCCAAATGGCAAGACGCAATCAATATGACTAAAGAAAATCCCTGATCAGTTTTTCTATTTTCCTTTGAAGGTATTTTTGGGAAAAAAAATTATAAGAGTCTGACATTCTTTTTTTACATGTAACTTGCTCTTCAGTAAGAAGAGTCAGAAAATTAAAACTTTGAATTTTATGATCACATCAATGATTAGCTTCTTTTAAAAGAAATATAAGTAATAATCACAGAAAGTGTCTGCAGTGGCCCTGTCTTAATGAACCAAGCAGTCTTAACCTAATAAATGTTGTTACTTAGAACAGTTGGAACAGATGGTTAGATTATTTATTTCTTTTTTTTTTCCATAAAGGCAAAAATAAAGAATTAGTCAGGTCATATGTAAATTTTTGGCCCTCTTAAGTGTTAGATTTTGTGAACTGAAGCCACTGTTTGAGTTACCAAAGCTATTAAGAATTATTTTCCTGCTACTTTAAAGCCCGTTTTCAATTCCACTCCAAGGAGTTTAATTTACTTTTTCATTACCTTAAAAAGAAAACTGTGCTATACATTATGTGACAAATAACACCTGCTCTAGGAAACGATTTTTGCAAGAGGTGGCATATACATTACCAACATGTGTGTCAGGGATATTCCCAGCTCATACAAACTATCATTCCAATCAACTCATTGTTGGCAGAGTTACTTGTTTCACCTGGGTTATTATTAACCAGTGTCAAGCTGAATACACTGATTAGAGTTTTAACAAGACTGCGATTTCTCTACCTACCAGACCAAGCTCACTGAAACACGAAAAACCAACACACAGCATTGACCGTAACTACCAGAACAGTGATTTTTTTTTTTTTTGGTCATGAACAAGAATAAAATAAATTCTGGTCAAAACCAGGTTATAGAAACCTGTCTAATGACATCACCAGCCTAGGGGCACACCAGGTTCACCAAAGCAAAATGCTTTCAAGCATTCTATTTTCAGCTTCACTCCTGCTATTTTTTCAAGCGTGTGCTGCTCATCAGTTACTGTGTTTACAATACAGAAGTTATCCAGGACAAGTTAGAGTTATGGGTAATCCCTCCCAACCGTATGTCCTGTCTGGCCTCAGGCAAGAATCATCCCTAAACTAGGATAAAGAAGACAGACATGTCCAGGGCCTGCTGCCCATAAAGCCTGTAGGTCTGGTCCTTCACTGAGACTGCCACTGTCCATGATGGTGCTAAGTCTCACAGTAGAGCACTACAAAGAGGGTCAGACCAGGAGCTGTGTATGTTGAGGTGAAACCATCTGTCACTGCCAGGTCTTGCACAGGTCTGCTGGTTTGCCCTGGCCCTCAGACAGTGAGACGTGTAACCATTTCCAACATCACTGTCCTTGTGCAGGCTATGATCCTAATGCAGCAGGATCTGGAACTTGCAGTCATAAAGCAAGAAACAGGACCTCAGGGCTGTGCTATAGCCAGCACTTTGGTATGCCAAACTACATTCCTGCATGCTAAGCCTTTCCTAAGATGAAATTCATACTAATGCAAAGGTCCCTCTAGACAGAGCCTTCACCATTTGGAATTATGAAACCTGAAAAACACAGGAGAACAAAGAAGACTAGGAAATGTGAGCTAATTGTTCACTGAGTTGGCAGCCTGGTTACACAGGACTCAGGACGTGGAAAAGATGGAAATACCAAATACCTTCTTTGTCTCACTCTTTACTAGCAAGGCTGGCCTTCAGGAATTCCAGGAGGAAAATTTAGAGCTGGACACTCAGCAGAAGAGGATCAGGCCAGGAAATGCTTAAGAAACTTGACTCTGATCATGGTGGCTGAGAGAAGTGCCTGAAGACTGGAGGAAAGCAAATGTCCCCAACATCTTCCAGAAAGGCAAGAGATAGGACCTGAGGAACTACAGGTTGGTCAGCCTTGATACCTGAGAAGGTAATTCCAGAAACTATTTCCAGGCACATTAAAAATGAGAGGGTCGTCAGAAGTAGTCAGCATGGCTTCACCAGAGTGAAGTCATGGATGGATGAACAGTCAGGGAGGTGGATTGAAAACTGGCTGAATGGCTGGCCCCAGAGGCGACGAACAGTGGCATAAAGTCTAGTTGGAGGCCAGTGACTGGTGGTGTGCCTCAAGGATCAGTACTGGAGCCATTCCTGTTTAATATTCTTCATTAATGATCTGGATGATGGGACACAGTGCAACTTTTCAAGTGCCAAATTGGGAGGAATGGCTGATACGCCAGAGGGTGGTGCTGGCATCTGGAGGGATCATGACACACTGGTGAAATGGGCTGCCAAGAGCCTCATGAAGTTCAGCAAAGGGAACTTTGAAGGCCTGCACCTAGAGAAGAACCAGCCCAGGTACCGAAATGTGCTGTGAGCCACACAGGAGGAAAGTAGCTTGGCAGAAAGTGACTTGGGGTAGACACCACGTGGAATGTGAGCCAGCCATCCTTCCCCTTTATTAAGTGCTGTGAGGCCATCTCAACAGTATTTGGTCCTGTTCTGGGCTTCTCAGTACAAAACAGATGTGGACATCCTGGAGGCAGCTCAACAAATGCCCACAAGAATGATTAAGGGACTAGAGCATCCAATTGATGCCTTTTTGGGACTACTTAAAAACAGAAGCTAGACAAAATTAAGAGAATAAAAGCGGTTATATTTATTGAAGGGCCTTCAGGTACATTTAGGGTAGATGAAGTCCCCCCAGGGGCTACACCCAAAAATGGACCATGGGTCATGGGTTTTCATACTTTTATAAGTTTGGTCCATTTGCATGTTGGGGGTTAATCCTTCAATTACAGCCTCAGGTAATTAAGTCATTTACCCCAAGTTTACTCCCCTCTAACTCACTTTTGTTTACATTTCTCAGGGCCTGAAACAGTAAAGTGTCCTTGATTCCCAGACCTAGAGAGGAATTGTTTTTTCTGACAAAACTGGCAGAACAGTAGTTAACGTGTATATGAAGTTTAGAATTATACACTAAA
>VYXC01000156.1:0-21364 GCA_013397175.1 Platysteira castanea
ATGGGAGAAACCATAAATTCCGTAGGAAAAGGAAAAGGTGGAGGTTCCCATTAGAAGGGGGTCTGTATTAGGTGATTTGGGAAGTCTGTACCTCTCAAGTGCCTCAGCCAGTGGGGAAAGAGAGAGGGAAATGCAGTCAGGAAATCAGGATAAAAAGGAGGCTGCATCCTCCAGCAGCTCGAGAGACCCCAGGGGCAATGCCCATGGCCCCTCCCTTTATTGGAATAAAGTAACAGGACTCCTCTGTCTCCTTTTTGGACATGAACCTCTGGTGTTTGTGGATTAATTTTCCTGACACCTGAGAGTCCCATCTCATATGAGGGTCTCGTTAGCAGTCTTGGAATTTGAAATAGAAAACTATTTTGGAAAAAATTCTCCACGTAAGTTTTGATCTTGGTGTTGGATAAACTAATTCCACCTTTCCAGATGGTTGGCACTAATTTTGAAGAAGGATTTGTTTACTTCTGAGGGTGCAGAGGGTCTGCAGTCCCATATTGGCTTCAAAAAGCCAAAGCTGGGAGCACAAAGACCCCAAGGGCTGAGATTTCTTCTCTTTTCAAGGAGTAACTTCATCACTCTCCATATATGGAAGCTTGAAATACATCAGAGAAATGGATCATGTAAAATCCTGGAATGGTTTGGGTGGGAAGGGACCTCAAAGCCCATCCAGTGCCACCCCTGCCATGGGCAGGGACACCTCCCACTGCCCCAGGGTGCTCCAGCCTGTTGCCCTGGTTTTTGCTAAGCCTTCTGTTTTAACCTTTGAGTCAGATTCTTTCACACAGTTTCATGTAAATAATAGCCAATGTTTACTTAACGGTATTTTCTGTTTTTCATTCCTTTTGTGATAAGAGAACTTTGATGAGCATCTTTCTTCTCCAGTGGGATTGAGAAGGAAGTGACATGTCCTCCAATCCCTTGTGGAGTTGGGACATGTATAAGAATGAAATAATGTAAACAATAAAAATATTCCTTTTCCTTTCTGCTGAACCTGGCAGGTGTAAAAGCCTCTTTATTGTGTCTTCCCAGACACACCAGCCTGGCCTTGGGCACTGCCAGGGATCCAGGGGCAGCCCCAGCCTCTCTGGGCACCCTGTGCCAGAGCCAAACAATCCTTGAGTCCTCTGATTTTTGGGAACGTGGAACTCAGAGAGTTAATAGTTTTTCCCTCGAGTCATCCCTCAGCTGCTGCTGCTGCCACGCTGATCCCTTGCCCTCAACTTTGTGGTGGATGAGGCCCCATTTTTTAGAAAGCAAAAGCAATTCTACTGTAGTCGCCGTGATTTAAAGCTTTGTTCCATGTTAAAACACAAGAAACTTGTGAAGATTTAGGTGCCGCACCAGCTTTTACAACAAGGAGGATTTAGGCTCGTACTTCCCATCGGCTTTTGGTGGTGTTCTTGTTGTTGTTGTTGTTGAGTGAAGTTTTCTTCAGAGAAGTTCTGGGCTTGGCTGGGAATGACCAGAGCTCTCCCAGGGCAAAGGGTGAAACCACAGAGGGTCGGGAGCAGCACAAAACATGAAATTCCCAGAGCAGCTGTGGCTGCCCCTGGATCCCTGGCAGTGCCCAAGGCCAGGCTGCAGCACCCTGGGACAGTGGGAGGTGTCCCTGCCCATGGCAGGGGTGGCACTGGGTGGGATTTAAGGTCCCTTCCAACACAAAATATTCCAATATTCCATGATAAATCCTCCATCCAAGGTCCCCAGTGTCTGGACGAGTCAAATCTCCTTCTCTGCTGTGTTCCAGTGTCTCAGAGAGAGCGTCCACAAATTGCTAGAAACTCCGTCAGTCCAGAGGTGAACACCAAATCCTACCCCTCCACTCCTCAAAGTTTTTGCCTGGCAATAAAAATTAGCTCAGGAGAATTGCTAAGTAATTTCAAGTACCATAAAGTAGCTGTTGGGAATAAAAAGTGTCGTAAATGCAAAAGCATCAGCCCAGTTTCTGCAGGAATGAGTTATTATCATTAATTATCACTCTATTTTATAGTTATTGCCTGTAATTTCAGACTTTAAATACTCCAAAGCATAAACAATGCTAATTTAATTACAGTGGGAGAGTTGTAAAAATTTGCATGCGGAGGAAGAAATCGTTAATAAAGCTTATTCCAAGAGAAACTTAAAATAATAATTAGCATTTGTTGGCATTTTTAGTGTGATGGAATTGAGCATCGTTTCTTAGCTGGGGCACCAGCTATTATTTATATTTGTTTATCATCACCTTGAGATGGAGGATTGTGGAGAGGGCTGCATGACCTGCGAGTGCTGAGCAGCACAAAAATCATTCCTCTGGTGTAAATCCCTTCCATCAGACTCGCTCCCCTCTCTGTGTCCAACCACACCATTGCAAAAACCATTCCTGGGAATGGGAGAATCCAGATCCTGATCCTGCTGCTGCAGATATCTCCACAGAAAGGTGAAATGTGCCTCCAGGCACGAGCAGGAAAGGGAAATTGCATTTCCTCTGATTTATGCCACTGTTTTCCTTAATTTCATAACGATGTCCTGTCCTCTGTCAGGAGCCACTCCTGTCAGCCGTGTTTCATCTTTGTCAGTGGGATGGTCACTTACAGCTATTCTGGGAATTAATGAAGTGGGTAATTAGTGCAGGGCAGTGAGCAGAGCACCACAGCCTGCTGCTGGAAACACAGAGAGTGGACAAGGAGTTGTTTTGTTCCCATTTGTGTTACAGTCAGAGGCCTGTTCATGTACAAAAATATCTGTTTAATGTGGATCTCTGTAATTTAACATTCATTTATGGGCTGGCTGTACTTCCTTTTCCTTTTTCTTTTTCTTTTTCTTTTTCTTTTTCTTTTTCTTTTTCTTTTTCTTTTTCTTTTTCTTTTTCTTTCTCTTTCTCTCAAAGCACTTCAGGTCACAGAACACAGCCCACAGATAAGTAAAATTCCTGGGGCTGGAGTTCCCAGCTCTGAAATCTGCCCCAAATCACCTGTATTTGTGCGGAGGAACATAAATCCAGCTCTAGGAAATGACTCCTGGATCCCCCGGGATGTCACACAATCACTGCCACCACCCTGGTGGCCCCGGACACTGCGGGTCCTGTCCTGCCTCCCACGAGCCTCCCACTCCTCACAGGGCAGGATTTCTGTCCCTGCTCGCTTCGGGAGCGATTTTTTGGTGGTTAAAAATAAATCAGCAGAGGCAGAGAGGTTTTTCTGTGCGCGGAGCAGAGCCCGAGCTGCTGAGGCTGCACCTGGGGAGTGGGAGACGCCGGCCTGGCCTCAGCAGCTGCAGCTCCTCAAAGGTTTTTGTACTGAGGGTCCCCAAACTGACCCAGGATTGCAGCAGTGGCCTCAGCAGTGCCAGGGGTGGTCACTGCCCTCTCCTGTGACCACTCTGGCCTTGCTGCCCTTGGCCTTTTTGTCCACCTGGGCTCACTCGCACACCCCGGGTCCTTTCCAGCTTTCCAGCTGTCACAGGAAGAATAAACTTCAGACAAAGTTTATTAAAGAAACCCTCCTGCCTCGTCTGAGGGGCAGAAAAGACTCATTTGTGTATTTAAACTCCTTCACAGAAAGGAGTTTAAATAGAGGAAAATCCTTCCTTAACCTCAGATTTTGGCAGAAGTTTAAATTTAAGGAATCACTTTGTCCCTCAAGTTCCAGTGATGGCAAATCAGGTCTGTTCGTAAAAATAAATTCTCGATAAAGCAGACGAGATAACAGGCGAAAGATCTTAATCAGAATTCCTCAGTACACAGTATAAAACTAAAGAACTACCAGTAGATCACAGCAGAACATAAACCAGCGCACGATACAAGGTGCCTGTATTAAAGCTGGCAAAATAAACAGTATTGATTAGGAACTGAATGCAATTTACCACCAAAACAAGGATAATGTGCACAGATTCCTTCACTTAATCCCTTGGAAATAACTGAAATACGTGTCCCCACTCATGGCAGAAACCCCACATTCCCAGGAATTAATTTTAATTTCCTTTCATCTCCAGAGCATCAAAAGACTCTCGTTCCACGGCACACCCTCGGCGGAGATGATAAACTTGAATTACCCACTTAGGAACAATGTAGTGCCAGTCTGATCCTTGTAGGTATTTCCGAGGTCATTTTCACCTCTGCCACTAATTCTGTGTCACAGCTTGTCCCTGTCTGCGGCGCCTAATGGCTTTGGAATGGAAATGAGCTTTAAGTGGCTGTTAACAGAAATTGGCTTTGAACCCATCAGCTGGAGATCAAAGACCCCTGAGCTCTGCGGGTCTTACAAGCAGGATTTTTTTTCTGAATATAGATATAGATAGTTATGAACTGTAAAATGTAACTATTAGCTTTATTTGTCTTTTATTCTTGTTTATACCCTGTGCTGCCAAGTTGGGAAACCACGGAGTGGGCTCTTTCTGGCTTTTCCTGCTGCCTCTTCCCAGCCTGGCTGAGGATTTATGTTTTGGGGAGCACTGGCCACTGCTCAGGTGGGGTCTCGGGGTGTGTTCCTGCTCTCTATAAGGTCAAGTGGAAGCAGGCACAGCCTGTCCCTGCACGTCCCCCCGGACAGCTCGGGCCAGGGCCGCACAGAACCCTCTGACTCCACTTGGCAAAGCAGTGCAAATGCTCAGCTTGGGGATGGATCCTCGAATCCACACCTTTACATTTTAATGATAACTTCTATATATACCCATTTCCCAAGAACTCATACCCCTTCTTAACCATAACACCAGGGTCTTGTTCTTTATATTGCAGGATGTTATTCTGGATTCAGAATGCGGATATTGCCCTGAAACCTGTGGAAATTGCCCAGAGCAGCTGTGGCTACCCCAGCCCTGGCAGTGCCCAAGGCCAGGCTGGAGCACCCTGGGGCAGTGGGAGGTGCCCCTGCCCATGGCAGGGGGAGCTGGATGATCTTTCAAATCCCTCCCAACCCAAACCATTCCAGAATTCTCTGATTCTGTGAAATCACCCCTCGCAGTGCTGTTCCAGCTCAGTCGCAGAGATGAATCCTTGCAGAGATTTCCATGTCCTGACCCTCTGCCCACATCAGCATCTCGCCCTGTCCCAGAACATATTCCTACAAATGGATTTGGACCATCTGTTTAGAAATCTGCCACAGGGCTGGGCAGGGACACCACAGGACATGCTGTCAGCATTCAGCCGGCACTGAAGTGGCAGTGGGGACACAATCCCTGCCTGACACAGCCTCCAGCTCCGGGATCCAGTGTCCAGCCTGGACAGGGAGCAGGAGCTCAGGGGCTCTCTGTTCTCCCTCCTCGGGGAAAATGCACATCCTTTAGTTCCCCTTGGCTGGAGGGGACCTGCAGGTGGCCCTTTCTCCAAGCAATATTGATCTGTGCTAATCACACGTGGCTCAGGCACCTCTGGTGGCTCTGGGGTTGCAGCTCTCGCAGCCCCAGGAGGTGGAAATGAGGGCAGGTGGCTGTGTCACACCCCTGACAAGATCCGCTGACATTTCTTTGCCAAATAGGTTTTTTTTTAGTTCTACTTTGTTTTTTTTGAGGAGGCAGGAGATTGCAAAGGCAGCCTGCAGTTATTATTTACATGCTTCGTGGTACAAGCTGAGCTGCCAAACTCAAACGAGGGACAGGACTGCCTTGGAAATGAATACAGAAATTCGGGGGGTTGGCTGTCAGGTCTGCCTGGTTTCCTGTCATTTTTGGCATTATTCAGAGCAGCAGTTTGGGCTCGGGAGTGGTGGGAGGGAGGAGCTGTGAGTGCTCTGTGCTCGCAGCAGCCACCCTGCACTGAGGGACCAGCACTGGCATTTCAGTGCTCAATGCACTTTAAATGTAAACGATTTAAATGTAAAAGTGGTTTTCACTGCTGGGATATTACACCTGGGATTCTTGGGCCGTATTTGAGGTGCTCTGTTAATCTGCTTTCATTTCCCTTCTTTCTGACTAAGTAGTGCCTTGTTCTGATGAGTGCAGTGCCTGTCCCTGCTGCTTTGCTGACATGACAGAAAGGAGATTTATCCACTCCGAGACGTCCAGAAGTATCCGAGTCAAACAGCATTAAAATTGTCAGGAGGAAAAGAAATAACCACAGTTCATTAATACTTTAATTTGGAGGTGAGAGGTGTAGGTATGATAATGTTTAATTTTCATCACTCTTTATGAGCTCAGGTAAAACAGAGGAAAAATGGCTTAGGAGTGGGAACAAGTGCTCTGGGATGTGAATTCATTAATAAGTGTTTCCTTATAATTTGTTTATTCTTCCTGCTTTCTTTTGGTAAATTATTAAAGTGATTTGAACTCAGTTTTTAGCACATTCACTTGTTATAATTGTTAATAGAGGATGTAACCCCTTGGATTTACTTAACAACAAACAAAAGGTACTAAATGGAATAGAAATGTTTTGATGTCAAATGATGCTGAATCCAAGATTGATTTTGTTATCTTCCTTATTTTTTTAAGAAAAATCAGTATTTCAGGAGGAAAATATTCGTATTTCCTGCAGCCCCAGGAACCATGAATTTGAACTGCTTCTCAAACACTGTGGAGCAGGAGTTGGGCTGTACGAGGGGTCTGTGTGTGAGGGGGATTTGGGATCAGGTCAGTGCAACCCAGAGCTTGATGGGATGGAGAGAAAAAGGGGGAAAATGGGAATATTGAGATGTCTGAGGAACAAAATCCTGTGGTCACTTGCACAAGATGGACGAAATAGGCTGAGGGAACCAAATTCCATCTGAATTTCAAATCACCAGGTGGCCTTGAAGCAGAAATGTAGATTTTTAGTTTAGAATACTATGAAAAATCACCTGAGGGCTTTAATCCCTGGGATAAATACCCAGGGAATTCGATCTCCTGCCAGGTCCTGCCCACCCCACCGCTGCCATGGAATGTGGCTGTGAAAATTCCCAGCATCCTGATTATCCAATTGGAGCTGTCCAGTCACTGGATAAATGCTGCTCTTTGATTTTCAAATATTCTTAAATAGTCTCCTAATTTTTCTCCTTAGGAATATTGTGCAAATCCAACCTTATCCCCAAAGCATGGCCCGGGTTTATGCTATTTTTAATGCAATATTTCATGCTGGTTTCCCAAAATCGATGTTTTTCGCCCTCACCAAACCCAGAAAAATCGATGCAAGAGCCCGCAACGGACAAACCACTGGCAATAAAGCAGAATATTCACGCTGGGGAGAGAGAACTGTCAATAAGAAAATAGATTTTTCTTTCAGCTTGGCAACAACCACAACAAATTGCAAAGTTATGAGCAGCCATTGGTTGTTTTTTCCTCCTTCTTTTCTCCTGGCATCCCCAGACCCTCAAGTTAACGATGGGAAGAGGTGGCACAGGAGCACCAAAACTGGAGGGGATCAGGTGTGGGAAAATGTTGATTTAAACACAATCATGCTTATTTCTGAGCTTCAAAAATTTTAAAGAGGAGACTTCTATGTTCAAAATCTCCAAATAGCTGCAATTTTTTTGGTTGACTTCTGTTACAACTGTTGAAATACCCAGTTATTTTGGAAATCAAAAATGGTTGCATTTTTTTGCCAGCCTATCAGCCAAGTGTGAGACCTTGAATATGAAATGAAGTTGTGTTATCCACAGATTTTATTTTTTCTTAATTTCCTTTCAATCCTGCAGGATTTCCCCCCCTGGGGCAGAGCACCCATGGACCTGCCCAGGGAGCTCTGCCAGGAGAGGTCCCTTCCTAATCCCCTGAGCAGTCAGAGCAATAAAAATAAAAACCAGAGTTAATATCCCCCATTTCCTTTTATTTTTCCCCAGTTGCTACAAGGATCCCTGGGACATAAATCCTGGCTCTTGGCTTCAGGAACCTGGTTAAGGCCGGGTGGTAAATCACTGGTTTTGCCCCAAAATTGTGACAGGAGGTGCTGGGTTTGGAGCAGAGATGGAGCAAAACTCAGGATATTGGCATTTTTAAAGCCATAAAATTGGTCCCCCTGGGTGAGAAGCCCAAATCTATTTTTTTTTCAGGAAAAATCATCCTTTCCCCAGAGCTGTTTTTTCCCCAAAAGTAAAGATTTTGACACCCAGGGATTTCTCCCCAGGTCTTTGGCACCTGTTCCTGTTCTTCCCATCCCCCAACCTGTCCTGCTGCAACATCCATCCTGGGAAGAGTGGAAAGGAAATTCCTGGAATTCCAGTTCTCAAGCTGGAAGAGGGCACGAGATTTTAGATCATGGAGTGGAGCCCAGCATCAGGAATGGACTAAAATATTGGTTTCCCTGCCTGTTTATAGTCCCACCATAAAATCAAAAATTATCCTTCATAAAAAGATCTCCTGGAGCAACATTTGGAATAGAGGAGGGAGGAAAAGACTGTTTATTGAACAGATGCTGTGAATTTAATATGGTAACATCATTGCCACCCAGGATTTTATGAAGGATATCTCCTTATCTAGAAATTTATTGTGTCTGTATCCACTCTTATTTAACCCCGATTTCCAAAAAGAAACAATTAATGAGCCATTATCTGGGAAGTGAAGGGGGAAGTGATTTAAATCAAAGCACCAAAGGCAAACACTGATCAGGAGAACAACGCTTTTTGTCTCTTACTTTTAATATTCTAACAAAGAAAAATTTAGAGAGGAACCAGCTTTAGGGACTAAACTCTGCTGGGGTTCTTATCACAAATGGTTTCAGTTTTCAGCCTGGCAGGGGAGCTTTAGGTGAGATTTTAGGAAGGAATTCCTCCGTGTGAGGGTGGGGAGGGGCTGGGATGGAATTCCCGGAGCAGCTGTGGCTGCCCCTGGATCCCTGGCAGTGCCCCAGGCCAGGCTGGAGCACCCTGGGGCAGTGGGAGCTGTCCCTGCCCATGGCAGGGGTGGCACTGGGTGGGATTTAAGGTCCTTCCAACCCAGAGCATCCCCGGATTCTGTGGGAAGAGAAAATCTCCCAGTTTAGAGCAGTCTCACACCTGCTGGGCACCCCTGGTTGTGGCAGCCCAGAACACTCCTCAGACCGTCCAGAGGGGTCTGGAGCCCTGCCAGGCAGTTTTGGAACTCGAGACAAAAGCACAGAACTCTGTGTTTGATCTGTGTCATCGGAGAACGCTGCCCACATTGAGAGATGAAATGCAAAATAGAAAGAAAATGTGTAATTAGCTTATCNCTGGTGAGCCACCTGAGGCTGGCACCTCCCAGGACCCCAGGGATGTCTGTGTGCTCACTGAGACCCTCTGGGACCTGCAGGTCAATCCCAAACTCACCAACCACGCTGCTGTAGGACACAAGAAAAGAGACAGACTCCTGCTAGGTCGAGCAGAAAGAGGAAAAGGAGAAAGTTGATTTACATTTCTCGTACTTTATAGGTTTCTCAATCCCACAAGGGATTGGAGGACATGGCACTTCCTCCTCAATCCCACTGGAGAAAAAGGATGCTCATCAAACTTTTCCCTCATCACAAAGGAATGAAAACCAGAAAGGACAGTTTAGTAAACATTGGCCATTATTTACACGAAAGTGTGTGAAAATTTCCGACTCCAAGGTTACAACTCAGCAGGTTAACAAAAAGCAGGACAACACCAGCCCAACTGGCTCTGTAGCTCAGGAATGGTTCCTGTGCTGTCCCCGAGGGACAGGAATTCCCACTCTGGTGTCACCCACCTGGCCTGGGCTGTGCAGCCCTGCAAACCCGAGCGGGGGCCTCCAGGCTGGGTTTTCCTGCCTGGATTTGTCTGAAATAGAAGCTGAAACTTGCCTTGGGGTGGCCAAGGGGAACTGGGAGGGTCAGATCTCAGCACGGGGCACCCCTGGTGGTGTCCCCTAAATCCCATTTTCAGGAATGGCCCCATCAGCCTTTGCTGATAAGTTTGGAAAGTACGGATAAAATCCAGGGCGAGTGTTAAGGAGCCAAACTTCAGAGCAGCTTGTTCTTTGCTCATCCTGTCATGTTGTGACTGTGTTTGGGAAAACACAATAAAGACGCTCTCACGCCTGCCAGGTTTAGCAGAAAGGAGGAAATAGCCTTTATTATTGACATATCTCACATTCTTACACAATTCCCAGCTCCACAAGGGATTGGAGGACATGGCACTTCCTCCTCAATCCCACTGGAGAAAAAAGGTGCTCATCAAAGTTCTCTTATCACAAAAGGAATGAAAAACAGAAAATACCATTAAGTAAACATTGGCTATTATTTACATGAAACTGTGAGAAAGAATCTGACTCCAAGGTTAAAAACAGAAGGCTTAGCAAAAACCAGGGCAACATTGTGACCTCTCTTCACTCCCAGGAATAGCCCCAGCCTCGGGTCAAGGGTGGATTTTTGGGTGAGCAAACAGAGCCCTGCAGCTTGCAAAGCTCCTCCAGCCCCTCTATCCCAGTGGAAGTTTATTCCTCTGGAATTCCTGTGCCTGGCATTAAACCCTCCCGGAGATATTCATTATGATATTATGAAAAATTCAATTAATTGATGAATGAAGCCCTGGTTTGCTGCTGCTGCCTCCCCAGCTGCCCTGGCAGAGCTCCCAGGGTGCTGCAGATGTGTGGCCCAGGGGCTGAATCCATCCCTGCAGCATTCCCCTCCTCCTCAGAGCTCTCCCTTGCCTTGCCACACCCCAGAAATGGTTCAGTCTTGGTTCACAGCATTTCCTGACCTTGCAAAAGGAGCAGGGATGTAACATATCTGTCATTACACCCCCACTGCAGCAGGGCAGAAAAACCAGCAGCTCTTCTGCTGAATGAATCATTAATTTTTTATTTCGCTCAGAACTTGTGGCTGTCCAAGAAGCTGTGGATAAATTCTCTTCCATAAACATCTTAAAAATCGACTTTTTTTGTGGGTTTCAACAGCTAAAAAAATAGTTTCTGTTCTCTGGAAGAAAAATATGAGGCAACAAAGAGCTGGAATCCCAACATTGAGATGCTTTGAGATTTTCCTGTTTGATGTTTACACACCTCAACTCTTTTGTAACAGTTTGAAGTGGCAAAAAAAAAAAATTTCTTTTTTACTTTGACAGTGGGGTAACTTTTATTCCCTTTAAAAAAATATAGGAAAGGAAATTTGCCTGCACTTTTCAGGGAGAACTTCAGCTCTGCCCTAAGACATGGTGTAACATTACCAGCAGCAGGAAATATCCCAGTGCTGCCTCACTGATGTATTTATTTATTCAGCCATTATTTAATGCAAATGCAGCTCCCGTGTCTGTGTTGTTGGAGCTCTCTGGAGGAATTTCAGCAAATTCACGGCCCTTGTTTCCTGAGCATGAATAACAAAACTCTTCCATCACTGACTGCTCTGTCTGTTGGAAACCTCTGTGAGAAAAGTCATTTCTTCCCACGTCTCATTTTAGGGTAAAACACCAGCAGCATCTTCAGGGTGTAAACACTGGAGCAAATATTTCAGGTTTTTGTAGCAGAATCTTCCAACTCATTCATTCCAGGCCACAATTCCTTCCCTAGTGAAGATCTTTTGCAAGGCTGCTTCATTCTGAATATTTACCTTGGAACAGATAAGGGGAAATCCTGTTTTTAGGAGAAGAAATCAGACCAAATCAATGGTTCAGAATGCTTCTTTCTGCTTTTCATTGCTGTCTTTGACACCTCAGTGGATTAATGCTCCAGTCTTTGCTCTTTTTGTCCCCTGCTCTTTCTCACAAGTGCAAGGTACAATAATTTTAATACCCAATGCATTGGAGGAGCTCAGGTTCTGTTCAGTATTATGTTGACCTTTTCAGTATTCAGTATTTTGATTATCTGGTGCTCTTTTCCCTGCTGGAAGGCTGGGCAGGGCTTTAAGCACAAGAATGCAGGGGACAGGCAGAGCAAACAGCAGAACAGATCTCAACAAAGCTGCTGCTACAATTTGCAAACTGCAGGACACGTCCAAATATTTGCTATTGTCTTTTATCAACTTGCCAGAGAGAACAGAAACTCAGGAATAGACTGCTGTGGAAGGACAGCAGAAGTGATGAAGATTGAGGGTTTGATTTATAAGGAGAGATTAAAGTGACAAAGGATGAATGGCTTGACTAAACAATTTTTGAATTGGGCTATAAAAGTTGTCTGAGGGCAGGCAAAAGGTACCTGCACCCCCGGGGAAGGGTGGGCTGGGGGTCCAAAAGGGCCAGAGCTTTCAGTGGGGGATTAAACAGCAGAAAGGAAAATTAGAGAGGAGTAATTCAGGCAAAATGTGAGGGATTTCACTGCACTATTGACTGAGTGTCCCTTGTGTGGAGTGAGAGGGCTTTGAGCATCTTCCTGTGGGGCTCTTGATGAGCTGCTGCACCACAAGTCCTGCTGCTCTTTAAGGTTTTTCTTAAAAGCTATTTCTGGGGTGTCTCACACTCTGAGCCTCCCAGTTTAGAGCTGTAAATGAAAGCCATAAATCCCGTTTTCCTCCCTGTTTAATACCCTTTCTGTTTCCAGCTCTGCTGATGTTCTCAGCCTCTGCGTGTGAGAATATTTTCCAGTGCTCATGAATCCACAGACTGGTGTCAATCCTGTGTCACTCTTTAAGGTTTTTGTAAGAGGTGAGAAGGAAGTAAAAGAAATCTGGTGATGGGATTCAAAATCTGCAATCAGGTTTCGTTTGTTCAGTGCTGATGGGGAACAGGCCAGCTCCAAAAAAGGTGGAATTATCTCTGCTGTTTCTCGGGCTGTTGTGTGGAAGGTGCTCACAACAACTGCAGTGCTGATGAAACGACTCCTGAATGTTGCAATCTTTCTTTAAACATCCTTAAAAAGTGATTGGTTTCCCCTGGTTGAGAAGCTTGTCCCGAGAAAGGGGCAGGGGAGGGGCTGATTCTCCTCTGTGGGTTTAACCACAGGAACTCCCTGGAGTGAAGGGGTTTGCCCTGGGTAGGACTGGGGATGAGCCTGGCACTGTTTAGTCCTGGGAACAGAACACGGAGATGCACCTGCAGCTGAGAGATGTCTGAAAACATTGGTTTTATTTGCCTCTCCCCGTGAGAATCCCTTCCCAACCAGAGGCACGATTTCCAGGGCTGCTTTTGGGCTGCTGCCTGGCAGGAGCTGGGCTGGATTTATGGCTGGGGCTCCGGGGCAGGGCACGGTGCTCAGTGGGGATAAATCAGGGGCTGCAGCAGCTGATCTCGGCCCCACAGGTGACACCCAGGGGTGACACCCCAGCCCTGGGGTCTTTCCTCTGTGTGTCACCTGCTGACCCCGCACCCTGCACTCTGCCCCGCTCCTTTCATCCCTCCCTTGTCATCTCCAGCTCAACGATTTGTGTCCCCATACCCTGGGCTCTCTGGGGCCTGCAGAGCTGCCAGAATTTACTCTTTTAAAGCCAAAACAAGCTGGGGTTGCTCACCTGGGGTTGGAGTGAAGGATTGGGAGCTGACCTCCCCGTTCCTCCAAAGCGTCTCTGGAGGACACAATTTATTTTAAAGGTTTTGTCTACGGTTTTAGGCAATATTGAATTGATATTTAATCTGAAATACTCTGCAACAACCACACTGACTGGGCAATGGCCACATTGGTTTAACCCAGGAATTTCCCTCTGTGTCTAAGGAGAGGCGTCCAGCTCAGAGTTATTTCAGATTATTGCTCTAGGAAAGGGCTGTGGAGTAATTCCTGCTACAAGTACAGGCTCCAGTCCTCCAGCAGGGCATGGAAGAGGCCGTGCTAATCTTGCAGGACGTTTATGTCTGTCTATTTTTAAGTCATTGTGTCACTTCCAATTAAAATGTCAGCTTTTACAAGTGTCATGTCTGTGTGTTCTCCAGTTCCTTCTGTGCCCTGTTTTTCTGGTGGGTTTTCAGGATTTACCTGAGCAAAAAGCCCCATTTTTACTGCCTGGCTGGGATGTGCAAAACTTGTTGCCATCAGGATTTTTTTATTATTATTATGTTTGTTTAATCATTAGATTTTTAGTAAAATTCAGCTTTCCAGCCCCTCTAGGTGTGGATGTCTCCGTTCTGTGGGACAGCCAGCAGGAAATCCAGGGTCACTCAGCACCTCTGAGCTGGTCCTGGGATTTGTTTTAATGCTCCAAATTATTCATTAGGGCAAAAGTGCTCTGCCAACCAAAGCAGGACAGCAGGGACATCATAAATGATATTTTTTGAGGTGTTTGTTGGTTTTGTGGCTGTTTCTTTGGTATTTTCCCAAAGCCTGAGGCACACTGTGCTTTTGGGATGCTGCTCCAACAAGATCTGCCTTTAACTGGAAATTTGATTTATATTATGGAAGAAACCTGAAAAGAAAACAAATCTGCAATTTATGCTACATCATTAAAGCTGGTCGGGAATTGTGCTGTGGGAACACCAATATCTCCAAGTGAAATTAAGGACTTGGAAAAAAAATTAATTGAGAATCAAAGGTTCATTCAAAATTAAAGTTTGTATGGATTTTCAGTTAGAATGAAATTCATCTCTGTCAGTGGGCAGGCGGGTTTGAAGTCCTGCTCTGCGAGTGTTCTTATGGCTCCTCTTATTCAAAGGAATAAAAGCAATTTATCTGCCCTGTGTTGGAGTGGGATGAATCAGCCTAGGAAGGGCCCATTTCTTTTTCTTTCTTTCCTTATTTAAACCAATTCTAAAGCCCAATGAAGAAGTAACCTGGGTGAAATTCCTCCTTCCTTTCTTCAGCTGAAGTTAGCAGAAAATTGAGATTTTGTAGGTTTATCGTGACCCAGCAGAGGGATTATTTGCTGAGTGTTCTGTAGGATAATAAAGCACCTCCTGGGTTGTTTCTATCCTCTGCTCACTCCAGTGATATTTGGGACTGAGCAATGGCTGGTGTTGGGCCATCATCCCCTCACTGGTGGGGAACTGAGGCAGAGAATTGATGTGTCCAAAACTGGAAAGTGAATCCATGCTCAAAACTGGGATTAGACCTTCCCTAAACACTGTTTAGAGGAATAGTAAAACCTGGGATGTTAAACACTGATCCTTGAGCAGGGTAAGGATTTATCCTGAGTACAGGAGTCCTGCGTGGGGCCAGGTAAAGTCAGGAAAAAAATTCTTAAATGCCAAGAAGTCAGGACTAAACTTTTCCTTCTGGCGAGAGGGGCTGTGGTTTCCCAGGTGGTCCTTAGGGAGCTGGGATGTGCTGTGGATGTGCTGACAGGGGAGGGGGTTGGCAGCTCCAAATTTTGTGTCAGCTCAAGTTCCTGCTCCCCGCTCATCGGGATGTAATTCCAAGGCTTGGTCTGGCCTGTTTTTTGGGATATTCATCCATTCCTCTGCTAAGGAGAGCTCTAATTCCCTGTCAAATCACCAGCAGTGAAGCTGCTCAGAAAATCCAGCTGCTTTTCCCATGTGTCCCAGGTTACAGTGTAAGATGTGCCCAAAAAAGTATTCTGTCACCATCCTCACGAGCTGCTGAGCCCAGGTGGGGCCGTGCTCCCTGCTCCTCCCTCTGCACTATCTCCTGTCCATGGCCCAGCAGTGCCTTGTGCATGGCTCACACAGAACTCGCTCCTGGGCTCTCTCCTGTTCATGGCCCAGCAGCGCCGTGCCCATGGCTCAGCATCCACATCCCACTGGGAGATGTTCCACCCAGGGGCAGGAACCAAGCATTCCCACCTGGGTATGAGCTGAGATCTCCAACACCAGAGCAGCCTCTTCCACTGGGTTCCCAGAGGACAAGAGCTGCACAACCACCACTGGACTTCCCAAGAAGGACCAGACCTTTTTCCTACAAGATCACCACTCCAACAGAGCCACTCCAAAGAGAGCTGCAGCTCTCCCCTGCCTGGACTGCTACCACCCCCCTGCCCGGCAGGTGCCAGCTCAGACCCTGACTCTGCCAGCTTAAACCAGGGTTTCTGTATTAGTGCTTTGTTATATATCTATATTAGTAACAGAACTGTTATTCCTATTTCTCATATCTGTGCCTGAAAGCCCCTCAATTTCAAATTTATAATAATTCAGCAGGAAGGGGGTTGCATTTCCCATTCTGAGGGGGGCTCCTGCCTTCCTCTGGTAGGCACCCGTGTTTCAAACCCAGACACCGTGTCTCCTTGGAGAGAGGCGCTGGAGCTGGGATGGAGGCTCAGGATATTTCCCTGAGCTCAGGCACAGCCAAGTGCAGCTCTGCGGGGTCTGGCTCACGGGGTGACCTTGTGAGGGCCCAGCAGGGTGGAAAATCTCCTCCCTTGGGGTTTATCATTCCCACAGCATTCCTATTTCCTTCTGTATTAACATATTTAGTGGGTCTGTGAGTTCTCCCAAGTAATTCCTAAGTCTCTCTATAAAATGGGATGTACGGAGAAGGAGGCAGAGAGGAGGAAGCTCTTATGGGATTGAAGGCAGTTCCTGTGATTAAAAGCAATTCTTAGGGGATTGAAGGAAATTCTTATGAATTGAAAGCAGTTCTTATGGGACTGATGGAGTTCTTACAGACTGAAAACAGTTCTTATGGGATTGAATGCAATTCCTATGGATTGAAGGTAGCTTTTATGGGATTGAAAACAGTTCCTATGGATTGAAGGCAGTTCTTACGGGATTGAAGGAGTTCTTACGGACTGAAAACATTTTTTATGGGATTGAAGGCAGTTCCTGTGATTAAAAGCAATTCTTAGGGGATTGAAGGAAATTCTTATGGATTGAAGGAAATTCTTGTGGATTTAAGGCAATTCTTATGAACTGCAAACAGTTCTTATGGATTTAGGGCAGTTTTTATGGGATTGAAGGCAGCTGGAATCAGTTCTTATGGACTGAAGGCCTGCAGTGCTCTGGGAGTTGCCCGATTTCCAGAGCTGGGGTGATTCTGCCCTGCCCTTGTGCAGCACATCCGAGCTCCCAGCACAGCTCCTGCGGACAGCAATCCAGGGGAAATGGGTTGAGGCTGAAGCAGAGAGAGCTCAGACCCAATGACACACCAAGATTTATCCTGGCAGGTGTATATTAGCAAAACACAGCAGGGAACCTGTTCCTGAAACGCCTCTTCCCACAGTCCATGTGCCAAGGGATGGATTTGGGAAGTGGTGCCCCCCCACCCTTTGTTTAATTGGCATCAAATCAGCGAATTCATGTGGGATTAATTGCATGGAATAGGATGGCCTGCAGGCTTCCTGCATGCCTTTTAGGAAGAGGAGATTCCTTGGGGAAATAATAATCACACACTCCTTTATTTCACTTTAATCCACACCAGCTTTGTGCATCCTCTTAAAACTCCAGAGCCGGTATTATTTTATCTGTTAACAGCACGTCCTGCTCTGTGTGTATATATTTTAAAAGTCAGATGATAAACCAGGTTTCATCATCTCCAAGTGACAATAGATCTTGTTGGAGACAAATTTATGGCTCCTCCATTTTTGTGCTGGTGTCAGCTAACCTTGGCAAACAGAGCCCCTCTTGCTGTTGGGATGAATCGAATAAATCTCGGCTTTTCCACTTTCTCTTCCTCCTGCTTTTGAAACCTTGTCTCAGACCTTGTCACCTCCTTTATTCATGGCAGCCAGAGCATCCTGTGGGCTGAAATTCCTTCAAGGACCTGGGGGTAATATTTCACCCCTTTTTTAGCCTTTAAAAAAAATTTATTTCTCTCTCTTGCCTTGATACATAAAACCCCCATGAAGAGTTCTGTGACGGCTTCAGAGGCACTGTTTGGATATTTGTTTATTGTCAGTAATTTCCAGAAGCTGAAAGTAATCTCCTATTGCTTCCATTCCAATGAGGGCTTTGATCAGTAAGAGTCCTTGGTTCATTTTATTTTCTACCACAATCCTGTGGTTCAGCATCTCTGAGGAACTGGTTTTCTCTGTGCCACTCTTGCAGTAACTCCTTCAGCACAGGCTGAGGCTTCTTCTGCCTCTGGGCCCCCTTCTGCTGCCTCTGGACCCCTTTGTAAACCAACAACAAAATTTACAGGACATCTTTTAAAGCATTTGAGCTGTTGTTTCATTTAATGAAGGATCTGCAATGAGAGGAGAAGCTAACTCGGAGCTGAGTGAAAAAAACCTGTCAAAATTTGGTGCGGTTTTAGGTCTTGGTAAATGGAAGAAAAATCAGAAATTTGGAATGCATTTTGTGAAGATATTTTTCTCTTTTCAATGCTGTCTTTAAAAATAAAAAATAAACGATGGGTTTAAATGATAGTTTACATTTTAGAATCACAGAATCCTGGAATGGGTTGGGTTGGAAGGTTGGAACCTTAGAGCCCATCCTGTTCCCCTATCCCAGGGGACACCTTCCCCTGTCCCATGTTGCCTTTTTTCAAGACAAAGTGTCAGAAATTAATTTTGAATGCATCTACCCTTAAAAAATCCCCCAAAACTTGTGTTTGGAAGTGTTTGGCTTTAAGTGCAGGAGCTCTGGCCTTGCTCTGGCTGAACCTTTAAGGTTCTACTGGAAATGAGCTGGCAATAAGAGGGGAATCCTCCAGCCCCTGCCCCCCCAGAATCTCTTCTCTGGGGGGTCTCATTAATCCCAAATTTCCACTCAAACCTGCCCAAGAACGTGGAATTCCACATAAATAAACTCCTTCACCGCAAAAGCAACTTTCAAGCTACGGAATTATATTATAAATAAAAAAATAAAAGAAAACGCCAAGATCTGGAGGTGTTTCTAAGGATGTGGTGCCACTTCATGGCAGCAGGTTTGGCTGGATATTAAATATCACTGATTTTTATTAAACTAACCCCCTGTAGGTGAGAATTTGGTTGATTTCCTTCCTCTGACAAAGCTTTTCAAAAGACCTGGAAGTACCAGCTCAGTTCAGATGTTTGCTCTTTCCAGGACAAAAAAAAAGAAACAAAAAAAAGAAAAGAAAAAAAAAAAAAAATAATTGGAATCAAGGGTTTCGCAGGTTAAAAAAGCAGAGGAGGGGAAAGCACGTGGGGTTTCCACCTTGGAAATGAGGTGTAACATTTCAAGTTTGCACCCAGCCACAGCAGGGGATGATTTCCTGTCCCTTTTCCCCTTGATGCTTTCCAACAATCACAATAATTGTAATTTTCGACAAAATTAGGGTTGCATGTGGCTTACTGTTACAAATTTGCCCAGAAAAGACTTTCAGATTCTTAAATAGAAATTCCTACCTGGGACAGGAGGTGGCTTTGTGGAAATGGATTTGTTTGGCATCAACACTGCCATAGCTCTTCACCCTCTTTCAAAGCTGCAGAGGGGAGTTCAGAGGAGAATAAATGATATTTTGGGGGCTCTGATGGCTGCAAGTGCCAGGGAAATGTTCTCTGAGGCAGTGACACCCCTCATCATTAACCTTTTGCACAGACACAGGAGCTGTAGCTGAAGTTTCCCTTTGCTGATATTCTTAATTTGGATAAGAAATACCCACAGAAATAACAGTGGGATCATCTCGAAGGAGCTCCCTGTGTATTTCCTGAGCTCTTTCCTTGTTTCAGTTTGTTTTACAGGGATTTTGGTCTCAGCTTTTGCTGACAACAGGCATTTGAAGGTAACACAGAGCTCCACACGCAGGAAATCCTTGCCAGAGGCGCAGGTTTGTGAGAGATGCAGGAGGCACCGACCTGCTGGGATGAAAAGGCTCCTGGAGAAGGGAGAAGAAGCTTTGGGCAGGTTCCTGGTTTATATTTTCCTCCCCTGGCACAGACTGGGGGCTCCTGCCAAGGTCAGTGGCACTGCCCGGGGTCACCTGAGTGCCCCAATTTCCCTGCCTGGTTTGTGCTCTCACTACTGCCATAAAAGTGAAAAATTTAGTAAATAATAACAACTTTTAAACAGACTTTCCTCCTCGTGCTATAGCAAGGGGTGGAAGTGCTGCTTTTCACTGCTGAAAAATGAGAATTTCCCCTCTCCCAGCATGGAGCAGAAGGTTTGTACTGGTGTAAAAGGTTTGTGCTGGAGTAAAAGGTTTGTATTGGAGTAAAAGGTTTGTACTGGGACAAACTGGGGGTCACCAGCTCTGGAACCACCAAAATTTTCCCCTCTCATGGTTGACAAACCTCTTTCCCATCCCTGTATAAACTCTGAAGGCTCTGGATGTGGAAGAGAACAACAGGCAGCTCCTTCCACTGGCAGGGATTGTTTTGCTGCCCTTCCAGTGATTCCCACATCCTGAACAAAAGCCAAGGTGCTGATTTGGGCAGAAGATAAACACACCAAAAGTTTCTTATTATTGCTGGGGAAATTGTTTTCTCTTCTGGGAATTAAATACCATGAAGCCAGGCTATCAAATAATGTCTATATATCCTGATGAGATCTCTGGGGATTTTGTGTCTAAATAAGCACACAAATAATAATTGGAGAGTGGGATAAAAATAAAAAGTAGCTACTAATTTTTTTGCTAGATTAAAATTTTTTTTCAGCTTCCTTATGCAGATATTCTAAAGTTAATGATGCCTTCAGTGAAAGCAATAATAATATTTATAAATCTGACCATTAAGCCCTGGTTTTGTTCCATTCACTTTGGCCTGGATAATAAATTTCTTCTAACAACCAAGCATGGGCTCTCTCCTGACCCTCTGCCCATTATTTGTGTTTTAATTCTGGTTTAAAATGCCAGGTTTGGTTTATCACAGAGCTCTTTGGGAAGCATCATCACCTCCCAGGGAATTCTCCAGGGAATTCAGATGCTGGGGAGGGAGCAGGGTTTTTTTAAAACTCATTTATGAACAGGAGTTAGCTTAAATTTGATCACAAATGTAGGCTGGGAAAAATTCTAAGCACAATTCTCCATCATTTCTGCACAGATGCAGGGCTGCACATTCCAACAGCTGCAGGGAGAAGGGAGCAAATTCCTGGGTGAAAGAGAGATTTTGGGTTGTTCCTGTCAGCCCCAGTTCAGCTGTTCTGCTGGGAATTAATAATCCAGAAAGACCAAGGGACACAGATCATATTGTGGGATTGATCCTGGAGATCTTTGCTGGTCTGAGGATGGCAGGATCATGGAATATAAAATATTCCAAGTATTGGCAGGTTGAGGTGGCAAGGCAGGATGGAATATCCAAATGCTCGATGCTTGATTTCAGGTGAGGATTCCAGAGCTGGATTTTCCCAGCTACTGGGCAAAACCACCTGCCTGAAGGTGAAGATGATGATGATTGCAGTTGTTATTGTTCTTATTGTTACACACAGACACAAGGAGATGTTTCTACAAACCCATATCCGTGTCTGCAGCGTGGCAGCTCCTAAAGGACCTAAGGAATTCCTGAGGCCCCTGTCCAGGCTGAGCCTTAAGAGGAAGCTGCTCTATCCTTAAACCTTCCTGAGTTTCAGGCCTTTAGGGCCTTCACTTACGGCCTTCAGGGAATGCCTCACACGGGGTTCCACTTCTGCCTCAGAGCAGGACACCGGGAACGGGACCAGGTGGCCTTGAGAGAGTGTCTTGGTTTGACAGACAGGGATCCGCTAAGGAAGGGAGGAGCCTCCCTTGGAATGGAAAACGTAACCCCCTTCCCTCCGAATTATTATGATTTTGAAATTAAGGGGCTTTGAGGCAAAGATATGAGGAACAGAAATAAGAGTTCTTTACCAATATGTGTATATATATATATATATATATATAAAACACAGCA
>VYXC01000156.1:24690-37018 GCA_013397175.1 Platysteira castanea
TTTTTTTTTTTTTTTTTTTGCTTAGCTAAAGAAACCCAAACAAAAACCCCAAAACTAAAACCCCATGGAGACAGAAAAAGAAAGAAACTCCCTCAAACAAAAGTTGTCATAATTTATGCAAACAATTGCATTTCCCCCTGGACATTTGCTCTTCCCTTCAGGCATGTCTGAAGCCTGGTTTGGTGTTCGTCTCTTCCCTCTCCCTCATGCTTTCTGCACTTTTCAGGATGTGCTAAAAATAATTTTCCAATCCAGCTGAGGGTCAAGGACTGGATTTTTTTCCCTCACTTTTTGTTGCTCTGGCTGGAAGTAGAAATCCAAGGGACAAAGCCAGTCCTGCTGCCGTTTCCAAGCTCCTTGTGCAAAATAATGAAGAGCACACAAAAAAACTACTCCCAGAGGAATAAATCTTAATATCAGGGTTAGAATCTAATGTGGGATCTATAGAACAGAAATTCTGCAGTGTGAGGGACCAGAGAGTCTGATTCTTTGCAAACGTGGGAAGTTAAAATGTCCAGGCTCTGAATGAAGGACAAATTCAGCTCCCAAATCCTCAGTATCTGATGGACAATCCCTAAAACAGTCCCAGGGACTGAACTTGACTGATCTATTCTGATTTTATGATGTTATAATTTTCAAACTCGATGTAAGGGACAAATTTAGCATCCAGGGTTTTTTTTTAATCTCCTTTTTGCAGACTGGAGGTGACAGTGTCAGATTTTAGGAAGTGCAGCCTCTTCCACCCTGGGTTTGAAGTGATTTATGCTGTGGGTTTATTTTCTTTTACAGATCTTTGCTTGTGTCTCCCCCTTTTATTTTCTTTTTCTCTTCCAGCACAAAGCCAATTCCTACCCTCGTGATGTATTTTCTTGTGCAGTGGCTTATAATAAAATGCTGTGTTGTTAAAAAGGAAGAAAATAAATAAAACCGTGCAGTGTGAGCAGAGGTGTTGGCACCATTTGGTTCTTACCCAGGGTGAAGGTGTCAAACCCCACAACTCAAATTCTCATTTACCAGAGGTGAGCTTTGCCATCGCCCCTGCTGCACCTGGGATGGGCTGGGTTTTGGCAAGGATTATGCCTCTCTGTGTTTGGGCAGCCTCTGATGCTGCAGCCTGACCTCTGTTTGGTTGTTCCATTGTCTTAGAAGTAATAAATAAGATGGAATTGATATTTCATGTATTATTTTCCAAACTGATGTTGATCTTGCAGGGCTAGGAAAGACTCGAGACAACTTTTTACACCAGAATCCCAAAGTAGTTATGGATTCAAGTACCCCGTCCTTCAAACTCTCTGGGTTTAAGTTGGTTGTTCATTTTCATAGAACTTTTGAGGTGAAACCACCCCGCTGAACTCCAGGCAGCTGAGGAGTGAGCCAAAGAGTGAAGCATCCCAGAAGGAAAATGTTTTTCAGCCTCACAAATCTCCGCTGGTTCCCTGCAGCTCTAATTACAGGCTCCCATTAGGACAACTTCCCACCGTGAGAAATGAGAAGAAAACCCCACAAAAATTGTAATATATACAAAGATAAGGCAAGTCACTGCAGCCTATAAAGCCACCAATTATGCAAGATTTGCTTGTTGGGTGTTTGAACTGTTCCCACGGAATGAAATGCAGTTTCCAGGCACTCTGGCATCGTCTGGTGTGAGGGAACAAATGGGGAGCTCTAAAGGCACAGCGAGGCACTGCAGCTCCACGGCCCCCACTGCCAGCTTTAATTGCCACGGACAGTTCTGGCCAATTAAGCCCCTGCAATAATGATCACATCAGCAAAAATTACTGCATCTTTCATCCAGTAAGAGAGCCACAGCTCCTAACTGGAATATGGTTCCAGTCTCTTCTCTCTCCATCCCTTGGGCCAGCATTGGGGATCAGAGGGATCCGTGGGTTGTGGACTTTGCTGGGGACCTTTGAGGAGGGCACTGGGGTATTGCAGGGCAGGAGAGTGGTGGTGGAATTTGTGTTAGAGTGTGTTTAAAGTGGAGAAAACACTGCTGTTCCTCTCCTGCTGCCCCTCCACACGTGTCTCTGTATTTTCACGTGTCTGTATTTTCACATGTATTTGTATTTTCATGGCTTTTTGCACCACTGAGTGGGGGTTAATGAGACAGAGCCAAGCCTGGGCTCCTTCTTCAAAGGCAGTTACTGGCCCGATGTCACCCTGGTGATTTCTGGGCAGGAAAATATTCCCTCCTTGCCATATAAACTCTCTTTATTCCTAGTTTCTAGTGCTATGCTGTGTAGACAAACCTTTTTTAATCCCTTAATCCCATATGTGCTCCAGTGCATTTACATATAAATTCACATTTATGTCAACAGGCTCGGGGTGGGATTGTTGGGGTGTCCGTGCAGGGCCAGGAGTGGAACTGGATGATCCTGGTGGGTCCCTTCCCACTCAGGATATCCCATAATTCTATATGAAAATTGGATTATAATTCCTCCCTCATGTACTCTAATCCCGTAAAGAAATCACAGCAATGTGGTACTCAAAGTTATTTTATACATCTTTCATGTGAAAGCACCAACAAAAGCTCTTGACCAGCCTCAGGTTCTGCCTTTCTTGCCTGGTGGTGCCTCTCAGGTGTCTCTCAGCTGCTGGGTGCAGAAAAGCCCCGGTGAGGGGGTGAGCTCAGCCCCCCAGTCCCGCTGCCCTCCCGCACCAGTTCTGCCCAGTTCCCCTCCCTGTATCTCACTGGTGGTGGGACTGGAGTGACTGAGCCTCAGAATCACCTGGTGCAGGTGTAAGAGACGGTCCCAAGGTCCCTCATCTGCCTCACGGCCGTCACCAAGGACAGAAGAGCCCAGCAGCAGAGTCCTGGCCTGGCTGAGGAGGGATGTCTGCCAGGGGCTGCCTCAGCTGTGTTGGCTGGACCAAAAACTGGTGTGTGTTCCCATGGGAACCCGTGCAGGAACAATCGACAGGACACCATGGACTGCCTGTGCTGAAGGGCCTGCCTGGACTGCCTGAGCTTGTACGGGCCTGTCTGGTACCTGCTCTTTTGGCAGACCATCCTGTTGCCCTGGTTTTTGCTAAAGCCTTCTGTTTTTAACCTTGGAGTCAGATTCTTTCTCACAGTTTCATGTAAACAATAGCCAATGTTTACTTAACGGTATTTTCTGGTTTTCATTCCTTTTGTGATAAGAGAACTTTGATGAGCATCTTTCTTCTCCAGTGGGGTTGAGAAGGAAGTGACATGTCCTCCAATCCCTTGTGGAGTTGGGACGTGTATAAAAATGTAAAATATGTCAATAATAAAGATTATTCCCTCCTTTCCGCTAAACCTGGCAGGTGTAAAAGCCTCTTTATTGTGTCTTCCCAGACACACCGACCCTCCCACCTTCCTGTCACTTTGGAAAGACTATAAAGAGCCCCCTGAGTTAACCAAAGTTCAAGATCTCCCCACAGAAGAAGACGGATCTATTGGCAGACTGCCACGAGGACTTCGTCGCATCTGTTGGTAGCCATTGTCCCTCCCTCCCTCTCTTTTCTCTTTTCTCTCTATTCTTTGTTTCTCTCTCTCCTCTATCGCATTACCATGTTGGCACTCAATAAAGGTGCATTGTTTTGCTTAAACCTGAAATCCCCTTGTGTCTTTTGCACTCTGAGATCAATAAACGAACCATCACAAACCCCACTTTCATCAGCGGATCGTGGCAGCAGGTAACAAGGGAGCCCAGAGGGAAAAAACAAACTGGAAATGGAGTTGTAGAGTCATCCAGGACCATCCAGTCCAACCCTTAACCCAGTCCCTCTGCCAGTTCTCGGGACACTGGGATCCCTGCTGGAAGAGTCCCAGCACCATCTGCTGAGCACAGCTCAGGGGGTCAGGGGCTTGTGCCCCTTGCCTGGCACGCCCTCTGGTTTTTGGGATTTCTTGGTGCTGGTTGGTGTGGGAAATGCTGTGTGTTTTCACTTTTATGTGTTCCTGTGAGGTTTTTATTCTTTGGATTTCAATTTTAAGCTCTCTTCCTTTACAATTCATCCCTCATTCCTTTTAAAGTGATACAGGCTAATTTAATCAAGCAGTCCCTAGAATAATTGGTAAGTTATGCTAATTTTTGGAGATTAAATTTTCTATCTTTTTTGGCTCGTGAAATAATGTGCTCTTAACTCAGGAGAAACTTGCTCCTTTTTTTTTATGGAGAGTTGGAATTGTTTCTTTAATACATTACAAGCCCATCAGGAAAGGATCACAGGGAATGTGAGCAGAAGGAGTGGACCCTGCACCAGCTGGAGCTGCAGCTTTTTGTGCCTGCCAGGAAAATCCTGAGTGGGAATGGGGTTTAACTGGAGGAATTCAGGCCAGCCTAAAATCTGGATTCAGAGGAAGGAATCCACTGTTGCCATGGAATCTGAGCCATGGAATGGTTTGGGTTGGAAGGGACATAACAGTTCATGTAATTGCCACCCCTGCCATGGGCAGGGACCCTCCACTGTCCCAGGTGCTCCAGCCTGGCCTTGGGCACTGCCAGGGACCCAGGGGCAGCCACAGCTGCTCTGGGCACCCTGGGCCAGGGCCTGTCAGGACAATTTCAGGCTCCTCATTGTTTAAATGTCCCACACTTGTCACTGGTGATGCTACAGATGTGTTCATTTGTAGGCTCTGGGCTACAGCACCAGGCTGGAACGTGCAGATCCCACATTTCCTGGGGCCTTTGGAATGGTCTCTGCCCCTCACTCAGCTGCTTTGTCAGGGATGTGAGCTGGGGTGATGACACTGGTTTGAGTTTGAGGGATTTGAAATCAGCTGCTAGAAAGAAACAACACACAAAAGGAAACAACACAAGAAAGGAAACAACACCAAAAAAGGAAACAACACAAAAAAGGGAAACAACACAAAAAAGAAGCAACTCCAAGCCTCATGGTGTGGTCTGTTGGGCTTTCCCACACTGCTCAGAGACACGTGGGGTTTTTTTCTTCATGCAGCATTTCTGTCAGCACCAGGAACTTCTCGCACCCCCAGCAAGAGCCACATCAAACCCCTGCTTCAGAGCACCAGCTGCACTGCTGGTGCAGGTAAAATCCCTGTGCAAGGCAAGGCACCTGCTAATAGGGCCTGAAAATAACTCGGTGCTGCCAAGCCCTGCAGGCAGTGTGGGTTTAGCTTTAGTTTGCTCCCCAGCATCAGGCCGCATCCCTAATTGCTCAGCACAGGAGCCACGAGGTGCTGTCAGCCAGGGCAGAGCCTGAGCTTCTCCTCTCTTTTTTTTTCCCTGTGAAATGAGCTGTGTGAAGAGAGAGCTTGTCAGGGCCGTGCTTGTAGGGCTGCAGGAACACTTGTACCTTTTAATAAACAAGCTTCCCGAGGAGTGGTCAGCAAGACATCAGCTCAGATTCCCGTGATAAACAATATGAAGAAGCCCTTAATAACAGTTGACTTACAGCAGAACTCCTTGTAAAGCCAGATGAATTTCTTTGCCTGGGGTGCAACACTGAGAGGAGATTATGAGAACAAGGACACAAGGAGTTATACACTTTCCAGTGTGCTGCCTTTTTTTTTCCCTGTGAAATGCTTGTTAGGTTGGTGGCAACAATTAAAGTGGAGAGGAGACACAAGCCTGCAAGCCCAGGCTGGCTGAATAAACAGAGTTTGGAGCCTGAGCACGTGCTGGGAGCCAGCATTCAGAGCTGAGTGTGAGAGCAGCCCCTGGGGAGCCCTGAACAGGGACAGGACTGTCCCAGTGACACCTCTGGGGTTGGGCTGGGGGCTGTTGCTCAGACACCTCTCTCCCAATATCCTCCTTTTTATTTTACCCCCTTTTCACCTCTTTTTTTTTTGCCTGCAGACTACAACAATCCCTGGGAATACCAAACCTTTCATCAGCCATCCATCCTTATTCTGTCTATGATCCCTAAGGAATAAAATGGAAAAACCAGACATTAATCCAACACCTAATTCCATTTCTGGTGGAAACCTGAATCACCCCGGATTTATCCCACTGCTTACAGTGCAAGGCCCATCTCTTTTCCATCCAGCTGCTGGTGAATAAATAACCTGGCACGTTCTCTCCTCAGCAGCTGCTTTTCCTCCCGTGCTCCCGCCAGTGATGCAGAAGTCACCACGGTTTGTGTATGCAACACCAGCTCCGAGTCCCGTTTGTGCATCCCGGGCCAGAGCTCCCAGAATAATGAACTCCCAGAATAATGAACTTCCAGAATAATGAACTTCCAGAGCTGCTCCTGGGGCTGGGACCCGTCAGGATGTGGCTCAGGTGGTGATCTGTGGAAATCGTTGTTTTCTTGGTTCGATTTAGTGGAAATTCAAGCACCCAGCTATGGTCTCTGCTGGTTTTTAAGATGCTTTATGGCTGTTTCTTGATCTTAGAAAGTCCCATGCCAGAGCCAAGAGACTGGAGACTCCTGCGAGTTCGTGTTCAGGTTGTTTATTGTTTCTTCTCTCTCAGTGTCTGGAGCAGGCACAGCATGAGCTGCTCCACCGAGATCCACAGCAGCAGTGACGCCCCGCAAAGGCGATTTCTCCTTTTCATCTCTTTTAGGAAAACCAACCAAGTTCCACAACGTATTATTGTTTATCAATTTGTCCCAATTAATTTCTACCTTTTCTTACCATGACAGTGCTGCCTCCACCAATGCCCATCCCCATCGTCACAGCAGGAGATGGAGGGGAGAGAAGAAAGAAGAAGGGGAAGGGGCACCGCCCTTTGCCCTCCATGTTTGCTTTTTTCTCTCCTACCTCCATAAATCTAAACCCTACATTCACCCAGTGATAAGATAAGCTAATTACACATTTTCTTTCCATTTTGTATTTCTTCCCTCAATGTGGGCAGCTTTCTCCAAGGACACGGATCAAACACAGAGTTCTGTGCTTTCGTCTCGAGTTCCGAAACTGCCTGGCAGGGCTCCAGACCCCCCTGGACGGTCAGAGGGACACTCTGGGCTGCCACACCCAGCACATCCCTGCCCTCTGAACTCTCCAGCTGAGCACCTCACAGCCCGGCTGGCGTGGTGGGAACTGCTGGAATGCTGTCCCACTCCAAACTGGGCACCTCTTGGGACGGGAGGCGATACACGGAATGAAGAGGGATGAGGCACACATTTGGGGGTGGTAATTGTCTGTTTGCTAGAGGAAGGATGCCTTGCAAATGTGTCTTCTCCCCGTCCCTCTGTTTTTCCTGCGGGGCATGGAGGTCTCTGATGAAGGAAAGAGGAAAAAATAAAAACAAAAATCTGGCTTTGGAGTGGTGGAAAATAAAGCTGTGAAATAGAGGAGGCTGAGAAATGGGGGAAGGACCCAAACAACAATGAAAAGCAATCCAAAAATCCCCCCAAAAATCAACATAAATGTAACAATAATAATGATAATGATAATAATAATGATAACGATGACACTACTACTACTAAATAAAAACAAAAAAATAAAAAAGGACTCAAATAAAGGATGAGGGCTGCATCCCTTCACCTGCAGTATCTTGTTTCATCCACTTGAGAAATCCAGGTCTGTGCCCAGCGCTGGAATTCAGGACAGAAGATCCCAGTTAAGGCATCCCACACTCATGTGCTGTAGAAATGCTTTATTTTGCTGTTTTCATTCCCAGTTTATTTTCGGTGTGGAATTCAGAGCATTTACAGTCGTTCCTCTGCCTGGTTGTCATCCCGGAGCCCTGGGCAGGGCAGGGTGTTAAACACCCTGATAGAATCACGGCGCTCTTCTGGTGGCTGTAATTTGAAATCAATTAGCTACACCAGGAGATAAAAAGCGGAATTGGCAGCAGGGGCGAGTTGGGGGTTTTGTTACTCCTTTTTCTAGACAGAGACCCAGATTTGCCAACAGCAGCGGCAAATCCTGGGAGCTGCTCACGGGGTGGGAAGCACGAGGGGCTGAGGATGAGAGAGCAGCACACGGAAACTCAGAGTGGTTAAATCGCCTGTTCTGAGGAGTCCTGCACAAATTCCAGGCCGGGCTGGACCTGACTTGGAGCATCCCAGGTCAGTGGAAGGTTCCCTGCCCCTGGCACTGGATGGGATTTAAGGTCCCTCCCAACCCAGTCCAGTCTGGGACTCTGGTTCTCAGTGAGGCAGCCCGTTTGAAAAATCCCAGTAAAATAATGAATACCTCCATCAGGTACTCACAAGCACATGAAGAAGAGCACAGCAAAAGTTTTCTGGAGGAGAAAGGCAGGAATCAGAACTCTGCTGTTTACTCCTTCTGCTTTATCTTCCCCCTGGAATTCCTTTTTTGCTTTTCCTTATGGTTCAGTGCTCCCTGCAGCTAATTCTGGCTCCTTCATAAGCAAATCCGTGTTGAATGAAGCATTCCACAAGAGCAGTTTAAACACAGACAATGGGCTAAAAAGTGCATCTTTCCACTCAGTTGCTAATTCATCTGTTGCTAATTAGAGGAAGGACCAGATCAAACATTTGTTTTGCTTTCCAGCTCCAAGACACCTGTTGGTAAAAGCAATTAGAGTTTTAGTTCAATAAAACAGCCTCTGGTTTGTTTATGCAGAGATTTGATGTGGGTACATTACTGGAAGTCCATCCACATGAATGAAGCCCAAATCCGGGGGGGTAGGGGGGATCCAATTTCTTTTGTCTCAGCCAAAAAACCCGTGCTGCTCCAATTAAAAATCTGCATGGAATATTTATAACCGAGGAGAAGAAGCAAAACTCCCCACAGTGAGTCTGCCAGAAATAATGAGAGCAGAGTGGAAATCCTCCGAGTGAGGGAATCATAAACTTTTCTGTAATGTTTGTCTTTGTTTTCCCAGCTCTGAGGGTCTGAATGACAGTTTGGATAAAATATATATGGTGTTATTAAAAAATAAATCCAGTTCAGTGCTGAAACTACCAGACGAAACTGTGTCACTTGCATTATGTAGGAGGTCAGGAGATGCTGTGATGTTGCTTTACTGGTGTGAAATGGGAACAAAAGCCTCTGATAGGCAGAGTCAGAGAATCCCAGAATGGTTTGGGTTGGGCAGGACCCTAAATCCCATCCAGTGCCACCCCTGCCAGGGGCAGGGACACCTCCCACTGTCCCAGGGTGCTCCCATCCAACCTGGCCTTGACCCTCGTGGCTGACTGGAATAAAGTTTCCTGTTCCTCACAAAGCTCAATATGCCTCTTAGGGTCCCTCTCGTGAGTGGATTTTGAAGGACTTGGCATCATTGCTCCCGTCCTGCAGATTTGTGGGGCGTGGAAAAGGGAATTGTCCCCCTGGGTCACCCACAGACAGTGCTGGAGCCAGGAGGACACAGAAATCCCGGGATCCCTGCTCCCTGCTCTGCTCTGAGGGTGGCTCCTTCCTTGGGTCGCTCTGGGGGTTTTATGCTGGAATTCACAAATATCCTCAGAATGACCCAGATATCCCCAGAATGGCCCTTTTTTTGGAGGTTCTGAGTTCCACATCCTCTGAGGGAGCAGGTCCTCAGCAGATGGATGAACAACTCCCCTCAGGTGGAGTCAGGAAAAGCCGTGGGGATGAGCAGCTTTCCAGAAGAGTTCTTGTGTCCCTAGAGGGGGAAATGAAACAATTGTCTGGTTCCAAAAAAAGCAAAGTGAAAGTTTATCATGGTGATAGTGATAAAAAGTGAAAGTGAAAGTTTTATCCACGGTGACTTTTTTTGGTATCCTGCTTTTTCCAGGAGGGATGTTCCTGCTGAGGTGTGTTACAAACCCAGTTTTGCAGTGGTTGCTTTGGGGTTTTGTCTGCCCTCCCTTCTTCCCGGAATTCTGACAGGAACTGTGGAACAACAGCCTCTTGAGGGGAGGAGAAACAACCCAGCACCACAAGGGAAATGTGAAACGGGAGCAGTTGGGAGCAGAGAGGAGCATTGCATTAAATTTGTATCGTTTTGTAGGAATGATGTTCACCTCAGAATTCCTGGGACGTCTCTGCACTTGGCTTTTCTGGAATTTCAGTGCTTGTAACTCTGAAAACGGGGATTTGTAGCACAGTGTGGGTTGGAAGGGAAAGGAGAGGGAAAGGGAGAGGGGGAAGGAAAAGGAGAAAAAAGGAGGAGGAGGAAGGGGAAGAGAAGGAGAAGGGGAAGGGGGAGGAGGAGGAGGAGAAGGAATAGGTGTGCTGGGCACACAAAAACTGGTGTTAAAATGCAAGTTTGGGATCTGCAGCTGCCCAGAGCCCTGTGCAGCCCTGGCCCTCTGACCCCAAAGGGAAAACAGTGGGAGCTCAGGGGCTTAGAGTGGGACCTCCTTATCAGTCCCTGCTCCCTAACCCGGCAATAAGAGTCTGTGTTATCTGTGCAAGGCTTTTATTTTCCCATTCCGTGGGTAGCTATTTAAAACCTCCCTCCTAGAGAATGAATTCTGTACAGAGCCCTGTTGATCGTTATCTCTGCAGAAAGTCCCTGTCACTCCAGTAGGGCTTTTGTTGGGGCTTTTTGGCAGTCGTTAGGTTTTGAGAGGCATTTTAATTGTGGGAGGCAAATTCAAATCTCCTGACCTCAGGGACATCTCCTTATCATTAAATACAGGTTTGCATGGTTTGTGATATTTTAAATACAATTTAAAGCAGGGTTTGCAGCCGGCACTGCACTCTGAGGGTCTCCTGCTATTTTTAGAACAATCATTTGAGTTAATACACCCAGAATTACAGGAATCAGCAACGGGTTCCAAAACGTTTAAAAAATAAGGGAAATGACCAAACTTTGCTTACTTGAAGGGAGTTTGGAACAGCTCCCGGGCTCGGGGGCAGCACTGGGTCTGGTCTGAGGAGGAGGGAGTGGAGTGTCCTGGGTCAGAGCTCCAGGAGCAGCTCAGGGCTCGTGCAGAGGCTCTTAAAGATCCTGCATTGTCTGCCGCAGGTTTTTTACTCTTTGTGACTTGAAATAGGGCAAGTTTAACTCCTCAAAATTGCAATAGCATTAGTAGGAATGTAATTTCTTTCTGTTGCTTCAGATTTCCAGAATTTTCTTTTAATCTTGTGTCTATTCTTTAATTTGTTGCTCTGAGGAGAAAAACAATCCACCCAGAACTGAATATTACTTGAAATATCCGAACACCTTTTTCTGTAGTGATTGCCAACAATTGGATTTACGCATTTTTGTAAATTATTCTGAGAAGTGATCTGGTGAAGGTGCTCCTGTCCAGGGCAGGGGCTTGGAACGAGATCATCTTTAAGGCCTATTCCAAGCAAACCATTCTGTGATTTGATAATGTGCTGTAATTTTGTGCTGTAATTTCCAGGGTGGTTGTGCCTCTGGTGTTTTCCAGGGTAACCCTGATGCTGCTGGAAATGCTCTGATTTTCTGATTTCTTAGCATCCCTCGGTGTTTCTTTCTCTCCTGTCAGAGACACATTGTACAGAAACGCAGAAATGCTTTTCCTCTAACAAGGACTTGAAAACCCAGAAAGGGCAAAGGGAAAGTTTTGTTCCTCAGTGTAAAACTGGCTCCTACTGGGGAGGGTGGCTCGGCAGAAGAAATTTCACTTTGGCAAAAAAACTGAAAAAAAAGCTTTAAACCACATTTTTTCCGCAGTCATTCCGAGGAGTGAAGCTTCCTGAACTGGCTGCAAGCAGGAATGAAGCTGGAATTTGGATTTGCATGGGGAAGAGCACACAAGTCTCTGTGACAGGACTCCTTTCTCTGTTGCTAATGAAAGTTCATTACGGATCTTTGCATATTCTCCTCTTTGCATATTCTCCTCCACGAGGCCACCTCGAGCTGCCCCAGCAGAGCAATTAACTCGTCCTTGCCATCTGTTCCAGCTCCATCAGCTCCGGCAGCCCTGCAGCTCCCGGTGCCTCCCGACCCCAGCAGGAGCTGCAGGCGAGGAGGGTGCTGGGCTGGCTGTGGAGTTAAGGGGCTGGAAGACCTTGAAAAGAGTGGGGAAGAGGACGCAGGGATGCCAGACTGGGAGTTGATCTTCAGCCTGTTCTTTCCATGAAGCACAGGCGGGGTTTGGTGCCTGGCGTGGTTTCCAGACTCGTGGAAGCCCATCTGTCTCTTCAGTCACAGCCACGGCAGAGCTGATTCTACACTCTTTAAACAGGGATGCTGCCTCTCCCTGGCCTTCCGTGGGATTCGATCAGCCCATGGAGACTGAGGGCCACGGGGCTGCTGAGTTACGGAAGGGCTTTGAAAAGTGCTCAGAAACTCCCACTTGGAATGCCAGGGCTTTGTCAGGAAAAGTGGGCTGGGAGAACAAGGACATGGAGAACTCAAATCTGTCTGAAATCTGTCTGAAATCCGAATGCTGAGAGCTCTGCCCCAAGATCCTGAGAGAGGTGGTCAGTAACTAACTCATGTAAGCACAGTTAACTATTAGGAGACAGCAAATGTTGATTGTAACAGCAAATGTTAATTACAAACCTAAAAAGCCGGGCTCGCCCTAATCTTGTCAAGAT
>VYXC01000156.1:40206-50491 GCA_013397175.1 Platysteira castanea
GTGGGATCTGCGCAGGCTGCCGGGCACCCAACCTGAGCTGGTCACTTTTAATAAAGGCATTTAAAGGACCCGCAGTCCTGCCTCTCGTTTATTTCATCCAGGGTAACTGGAAGTGCTCAGGGAACCTCTGAAGAGACAAATCTACCTATAACTATGTAAATGCCAATATATAAGTATGAAATATAGAAGTAATGCTGGCACAGCTGTTCACGTGACGGGCAGGCAACTTGTGGAACTGAGCCAACTGAAAAATACCCTTTTTATTAAATTTTTGCGGTGATTTTAAGCCCCATTCCTCACCCAAAGCACTTCTGCAGGCAGGCAAACGCAGGCTGTGGCAGGGGAAGGGGTGTTGTGACAGCCAGAGTGAGTGCTGGGGACACAGTGGGACACAGTTTGGAACACTCTTGTCTGATCAGATTGCAGTGAGTGCAGTGACCTTCTCCTCACCATACAATCCACGAATTTATGTAGGATTTGTTCTAATGAGGAAACGCTGTGTTCACAGAAAAGGGAGGAAAAAAGCAGGAAAAAGAGATCATTTCCTATTTCCTTGCTCCGCGATGGCAGCGACAGCAGCCCAGAGGAGGCACTGAGTGGTCGGGAGACGCTGATGAAGGGGAAATCGAGGTTTTGTTGTGCAAACACGGAGCTGCAGAGCAGAGTGAAGGGAGGAGGGGGAGCGCTGGTGGCTGCCGGTGGAACATCGGGGATTGTTTCAGGGATTGTTTCCTGCACAAGGAAAACATCAGGGATTGTTTCCTGCAATCCTGCAAAAAGTGTTTGGGTGTGTCTGGGAAAACACAATAAAGAGGCTCTCACATCTGCCAGGCTCAGCAGAAAGGAGGGGAAAGACCCTTTTATTGACATATGTCACATTTTTATTCAATTCCCAACTGCACCAGGGATTGGAGGACATGTCACTTCCTCCTCAATCCCACTGGAGAAGAAAGATGCTCAGCAAAGTTCTCTTATCACAAAAGGAATGAAAAACAGAAAATACCGTTAAGTAAACATTGGCCATTATTTACATGAAACTGTGAGAAAGAATCTGACCCCAAGGTTAAAAACAGAAGGCTTTAGCAAAAACCAGGGCAACATTTGGGTTTTCAGGAGAGCTGAATTCCAGGAAGAAATTTAATGTCATTCACTCCTCAAGCCTTTTGTCATTGTGTTCCTTCCTTTTAAAACACGTTGGTTTGATGTGTGGCTTTGCATCCCAGTGACTCTGGGGGAGAGTGGCTGATCCAGAGTCTCTTTCTGGAGTATGAGGGCTTGGGTTTGTTTTAAACACTCAGACGGTTTTCACCCAAAATGAGATTTCTTTAGACAACTGATGGAATTTTCCTTTGGAGACATGAAATTTCTTTTGGTGTTTTGCCTCAGGATTTTTTATTCTTGAGCTGGACATAAAGTTCCTTACAGAATGGGGTGCTCTGACAGCAGTGAGGCACCAGCCAGGACAAACCCACTCCTTATGTTCCAAAACATCCCATATTTTCTGGAGTGAATACACGATACGTGCCCTTGGCTTTGAACATTTACGAAATTAGAAATTCTCAGTCTCATTTCCTGCTCCCACTCTGTCCCTCTCCTTCTCTCACAGCACCATTAATAAAGAATTAATAATATCAGGAATCAAAAGAGCTTAGAGGGAGTTTTTTCCTTGCAGAACAGCTTGGACAAATAGAGAAGAATAATTCCATCTATTTTTGGGGTATTAGCATTACGCAAGGTGCTCAGTAGCATCACAGACCTCTGGCTTTCAGAGGTTTTCTCTCAGCTCTGCACAAATGAATCAATAATTACAATATAATTGTTTAAAATAGCAATAATCCCCCCCAAATTTCTGTTTCCTTTAAGATAAATTTAATTCTCAACACAAATGGGACCTTTCCCAGCCGCCATTTCACTCCCTGCACCTACCCAAAGAAATTCATCCTTAAATCAGATTTCACCTGGGTTGTCAATATTGTATCCAGCTGGTTGAGCCCCTGAGGTTTAAGGTGCTGTTGATGCTTCCCTCAGAATTTCGCTCTTGCTCAGACTTTGGAATTTGCCCCAAAAGGAGAAAACAAACCCCTCCAGCTGCAAATCCCAGCTGGCATCAGAACGGAAAGGGCTCCAAAAATCCCTTCAGAGGCATAACCAGCTCTCAGGGGGTGAGCCAGGAGCCCTCTTTGGAGAAACCAGAAAAGCAGCTCAGAGAAGACCTGGGCTCCTCCTGCACTGGGAACGTGCCCCTGGCACCGGGATTGCCCTGGATTTTACTGATGTGGTAACAGGAAGGAGCAGTGGGAAGAGAGAACTGGCACCAAACCCCAGATTCAGCCGTTTATTGGGAGCGTGAGCCGGAGGTTGGCTGGGTGGAGGTTGTTATAAATGAAAAGCCAATTTTTATAATGAAGGAAAAATAGGTTTTACTAATTTGCCAAAATATCAGCATAGACAACAAACGCCACGATCGAAGGAAATGTGGAGCGTCAAGCCTAGGAATCGGCGCTGGGTGAACTGCACAGAACTGGCCTCTGGCAAACCAAACTCCCCTGTTCACCGAGGCTGGGTTGGATCAGTCTGAATTTATACCGTTTTTCTTGCCTCTGGCTATATGACATAGTCCCGGAGCCTCTTTCCTTCAGAATTTGAGGTAGAACAAAGATTTTCCGGGGTGTTTCTTTTCAGTTCTGGGTGGGACCATGGAGGCTCCTAGGTGGAGTGGATCGTCCATCCGTGTTGATGGTTTGTTTCATGTTCTGGGTGAGGGCGATTATTGCCCATCACCAGTGCTGGGCAGTCCATTGTATCCTGGGCGGAGAGCAGATGTTCCAGATACGTTCTTGTTCCCCAGGAATTCAGTCTTTGTATTTTGTATACGTTAATCTCGAACCGGAGGGGAGTGTCTGTCCTTTGTCCGCACCACGGAGCTGGTTTCCTTAGTTTTAGCTTTAACTTTTTCAGAGAACTTTTCCATTTTAATATATTGAGATTTAACTTATATTTGTGAATAAGCATGGATCGCAACTAACGTATATAACATACACCAATACAGATTGTAACATAAACATGAATTAGAATTAACTTACAACAACAACAAATATAAAACACACACAAGCCTCGTTTACAACTAACATATCTACAAGCACGAATTACGCCCCATTTATGTATAACAAGGTGGTGCCCAATTACGAATGAAAATCGACGTGGGTGACCCAGGGTCACCTCTGCTTTCCAGGCTGCAGCATCTGGAGAGACCCATGGAGCTCCAGGGTGCTTTGGGTGGGAGGGACCTTAAATCCCACCCAGTGCCACCCCTGCCATGGCAGGGACACCTCCCACTGTCCCAGGATGCTCCAGCCTGCCCTTGGGCACTGCCAGGGATCCAGGGGCAGCTACAGCTGCTCTGGGAATTCCATCCCAGCCCCTCCCCACCCTCACAGGGAGGAATTTCCTCCCAGTATCCAAACTAAATCTACATGAGGATGCTGAATCCTGGCAGACCAACAGCAGGAGGGGGCTGTGGGAGAGGGGCTGTACCCAAAGCACTTCCCTTGAGGGCTCCTGGACCCTTCCCGGGCATCCAGCCAGGAGGGGAATGATCCCTTGGAGCTCTTTCCCCCAATAACTGGAGATGTGAGGATGAAAGGAATGAAATCCAGGCTTTTGGTGTCCTGATAAACATTTAATAGCAGGGTGTAAATGCCAATCTGATAAGGTGTTCAGCGAATTTAAATTCCACTGTTGACATTAATCCTTGGAGGAGGATTAGACTGCAGTGAACAGGAGCCACTTGGCTGCTGAATGGTGACGCTCACACTCCTTTTGTGCTCATTAATGCCACCAGTTTAATTAGTGCATCTCAGACCCCTTAACGTCCAGCTGAATGGGTGCTCAGACCTGCACGGTGGAAGGTGTCTGGTACTTTGCAAATTGGGCTTTTATTTTTCAGAGCTTTCCTAAATGAATGCAAAGACAATGCACAACAGGCTCTTGTAAAACCAAAATTAACATTAAAAAAAAAAAAAAAAGAAGATACTTTTGATTCCGGTTCCCTCAGTTTGATCAGGGGAATGAATAGATTATTAAGGCTCAATATCCTTATATCATCTCCTGCCATCAGGACAGGCAGGAAATAAGTACCCAAATCACTAAATTGCTTCAAAGCTGCTTGGCAACTGCAAATTGCAAAATTGATCATCTGACTCCTTTATTACTTCTTTCAAAGGAGAGGAGAAGGCAGGGAAGCAGCTGGGGATTGTCCCCAGCAGTAAATCCTGGTGCAGCACTTGGTCAGAAGAACAGCACAGTGCAAAACATGCAACAGCTCCATCAGTGACCACAGACCCGGCCAGGCTTCCCTTTGCCTTGGTCCTTTCCACCCCTTTCAGCCCCAAACCCAGCCTAAAAGTCAATATAACTGAAACTTGGCTGGTTTTGTCCACGAGCTCTTTCACATCCAAATAAATTATTTTGGATTCACTGATTTTCTCCGTTTCCTTCTTTCTTCCACCTGGGTTGTGTAACCTGGCCCTGGAGTAGAGGGAGACAAGTCCCAGCTGGGACCTGGGACAGGTTTGTGGCTCATGCACGTGAACCCCTGTCTCTGAAGGGCTGCAGAGAACCTGCTGGGGTAATCACAGAAATTATGGAGAGATTGGCTTTTCCAGGGCAGCAAAAACTGGGAGCTGAGCTTCTGCTTCTCCCATCACCTTTCTCTGACAGAGGCTCCTCTGTCCTTTCCAGAGTGTTCCAGATGTTTTATTCGTTGTGCAGGTGGCTCGAATCTCCTTCTGTTCCTAAGAGCCTTGAAATCACTCCTTAGAGGTAGGAAATTACTCAGGGTGTCTTTTGTGCTTCGTGGGTCTTTTCCGTGCATCCCAAAGGAGCTCTGCAGCCCAGCCCAGCTCCATCCCTTCCTGCTGCTTGTCCCAAAGCCCCGTTCCTCTGGGTAAATGAAATACTCCATGTTTGTAGAAACATCTGGTGCAGCAGGTAGGCACCATCTCCAGCCTGGTGAACGTTTTCCCTGATAAACTCTGTCTGGGCAATCTGCCCTTGGAGGTGCTTTTCTCCAGGTTCTTTCCCCCCTGCTTCTTTCCGTGCTTTCTTTTTTTTTCTGAGAAGCTTTTGGCTCTTAGTCATGGGCAAGGGCTGATGGAACGCCGGGGACTTTGTGCAATCAGTAAATGATGCAGAGCTCACAGAGGGGAAATAGGGGAGCTGCTGGAAAATATACCAAGTTTAAAATTGTTTTATTTTATAACTTTAGTCAGTTTTCACAGAATCACAGAATGAACTGGGTTGGAAAAGAGCTTTGATGTCATCAAATCCAACCTATGCCTTTGCCCCGGGGGAAGGGAATCAGAGCTTTTATCCAGGGTTTTGTTCCACCAGGTGATAACACCCCAACAGGCTGGGAGCAGCACGGGGACACACAAGGGACAGCAGCAGCATCAGGGGCCACTAAGGAACATCAGCCCCACACAGCACCCCTGGCACGGTCAGAGACACTGGGTGGGGAAAGGAGAGGTGAGAATGAGGATCTCATCAGCATCGCAGGCAAAGAGAGCTGTGACCAATTGTAAGAGATGGTTCAGAGATCCCTCATTTTTGCCTCACGATTTATCGACAAGTGTGTCTGGGGAGACACAATAAAGAGGCTCTCGCAGCTGCCAGGCTCAGCAGAAAGGAGGAACATGGATGGATTTATTTACATTATCTCATTCTTATACACGTCTCAACTCCATAAGGGGTTGGAGGGCATGTCACTTCCTCCTCAATCCCACTGGAGAAGAAAGGTGCTCATCAAAGTTCTCTTATCACACAAGGAATGAAAAACAGAAAATACCGTTCAGTAAACATTGGCTATTATTTACATAAAACTGTGTGAGAAAGAATCTGACTCCAAGGTTAAAAACAGAAGGCTTACAAACCAGGGCAACAGACAAGGACAGAGACTAAATGTGTCTAAACCTCAGAGGGACTCCTGAGGCTGCAGTTCGGGCCTGGCTGAAGTTGGTGCTTGCCAAGCATTGTCTGCAGGCGTGCTCGCTGGGGACTGGTAGAACTGGTAGGCATTCCTGATCAATCCGTGTGCCCACGGTGCACTGCTTTGTCCTGGTGCACTGCTTTGTCCTGGCTGGTGAGCAAGGACCACGGAGCAGGAAGGCATGGCCTGTTCTGTACGGTCACTCCTGCTTCCCAGAGCACAACAATGGCTGTAGATGTTCCCTACCTTCTTGGCCAGCTGCCTGTCACTTTGAAAAATGCTATAAAGAGACTCCCTGAAGACGACCAAATTGAAGATCTTCCCCACAGAAGATGACGGATCTATGCGCGAACAGAGGTGTTGAGGACCTCGTCTCTTCTGCTGGTAGCTAATATCCCATTCCCCCTCTTTTTCTCTCTATCCTTTGTTTGCTTTCAACTCCCCTCTATCCCATTGTTGAGTTGTTGGCACTCAATAAAAGTGCATTGTTGTTGATTAAACCTGAGATCCCCACCGTGTGTTTTTGCACTCTGAGATCGGTTAAGGAACCATCACGAGCCCGCTGTCACAGCGGATGGTGACACCAACAGGAAACCAACTCTGAGAACTGTGTAACTTAGGACCAGTGAACGCTGAACCAGTGAAGTGCTGTGGGGTTAGACTGTATAAAGTTTGTGAAAAATCCAGTAAAATTCATGTGTCATGGAGTGATTTTGTCTGCACACCCGGGCTGTGTGTGGATGAAATGATTTCTGTTGCACGCCCTGGCCAGAAATAAAGCAATGCCTGGATTCTCTAACACTAAAATGCTGTTGGAGGGTTTTTGTTTTTCTGGCAGTTTCTGTGACAGAGCTTTGGGGAGAAGGAAATGAAAATGGGATTTCTCTGCTTTCCATGGCCGAGAGCAGTTCCAGACACGAGGGGCAATGCTGTCATTTGTGTTCAGCCCTCGGATGGGCTGACGCTTTTTTGCTTTGTTTCAGGGTTAACTCTTTATTCAGATCACTGCCCGTGCTGGGTTTCACTGGCTTAAACATTTCCTGAACGTTTCTGAACAAGGCAAAGAGGGTTTTAGTGGAGCTGTGGAAATGAGCTGTTCTCTCCCAGCGATGGGAAGAGGCAGAAGGGAAAACAGATCAGAAAAACAATGAAAATGCCCAGATTGTGCATTTTGGGATGAACTGGATGACTTTAAGGTCCTTTCCAACCCAGGCCTTTCCATGACATGTCCTGCCATGGACTCTGCTCCAGGGGAGGTGAATTTAAAGACCTTTCACAGCTTTGTTTCAGGAGTTTCACCCCTTCCCTGGCAGTGCATGGTGCCCATAAAGGGTTTGATCAATTCTGGGGGGAAATTTTATTGTGTCCCACTTGGCAGAGACACAAAATGAGGCTCAGAGCCACACTGGGGCTTCCCTGGAACCACAGTGGGAGGGAGAAGCAGGGATGGGATCACGTTGGCCACAGAGATGTCAGTGCAAGGTGCAGCTTAAATGGCGCTCGATGTGGAGCTTAGAAAAGGGAAACAAAAAACAAAAAACCCTAAAAGACCTGTTCCTGTACCTCAAAACCTGCAGGATCTTGCTGAAAACCCAAAATTCACCTCAAGACTTGTGAAAAGAAATGTACAAGTGTCAGTGAAAGATTCCATCACCCTGGCTGTGCTCAGCCTCTGCTGTGGCTTCTGAGAACACAACGAAGAGCTCCAGTTTTTGTCCCTTTGTGAGAAGGGCTGGAGCAGTCAGCTCCTGTTTCTGTTTTCTCTGTACAGAAACGCCACCAGGGAAATGGATTTTGCTCTGGGCTTATCCTTCACTGTGACTTACAGAAAAACCTGCCAGGTAAATGTTTGTGGCCTCACACAGTCTGCAGATTGCTGCTATCATCTTGATGACAAAAATATGGGACTTCCATTCCTGCCTTCTGGGAGGCAGGAGGTTAAGAAAATTACTTAAATTTTTCCTTCATTTCCCAGAGTGTCTTTTGAAATGAGAAATGCCCACGTCAGTCCCAGAACCACTGAGAAGAGCCCTGCTCTTTCTCACCTCTCCAAACAGAACGACCAGAAAATTGACAGCCAAGCTAAAAGGGAGGGAAGAGAAACTCCAGGGGTGAGCAAAGGACAATTTTAGCTGCTCAAAAATCAACCTGTGCTGCAGGAGGGCTTGGGCACTCACTTAACCTGTGGTTTAGACTCAGTTCTGCTCCTTGGCTGACAGATCCTAAACATCTTGTAGGGTTTTTCTCCATCACTTCCATTATTCTGTGTTTTGGAGGATGCAGAAAATCTGTGTATAAATCCAGTGTGGAGATTTAGGACCCATCCATTTGTAGGAGCTCTCAGTTAGTTATAAGGAGTCAGATTTCTTCTTCTTCTTCTTCTTCTTCTTCTTCTTCTTTTTCTTCTTTTTCTTCTTTTTCTTCTTCTTCTTCTTCTTCTTCTTCTTCTTCTTCTTCCTCTTCTTCTTCTTTTTCTTCTTCTTCTTCTTCATAATCAGCATCATCATCAATTATATTTTATATCTTTATTATTATTTTATTATTCTTATTATTCGAATTATTATTTCTGGTGATTAATAATTCAGGACTGCTGAAGAGGATTCTTGGTTGGTTTCCACCTGGGAAAACACGGGTCATGTAGGAGAGTGTCAGTCCTGGCAACAGTCACAGCTGGTAAAAGTCTCATCCCCCTTCCTAAACATTGGCTAAATTTTGCTTTCTTCGTGCCTGTGAGTCTCAGATTGGTTCTTGGCACTTTAAAGGCCGTATGATAAAGGATCTATAGAAGAGCTGCAGCCTACCTGGATTTCAGAGCATATTTTATTTGCACTAGCTGGGCTTTTCCTGTTTTCATTTCGCCCAGGATTACCAGAAAAAGGAGCCAGAAGGATTCTCCGTGTGCAGCTATTCCCTGTCACCAGCTGGCAGTGACAATCCACTCTGGGCTCTGGGAGTGGGGAAAGGGCACTGCTCTGACACAGCTAAAGATCGTTTGGGGGGAAAAGAACAACAAAAAAGGCAAGTCTGGCTTTCCTTTGCCTCTGTGTTTAAAGCTGAATGAGGCACCCAGAGGGATTAGCAGGAGATGATCTTCAAGGCCCCCTCCAACCCAAACCATTCCATGATTCTTTGATTTATACATCCAGAAAGAAGGAGTTGGCAGTGGAGGGCTCAGACTTGAGCAGGCACTGCTGGAGATGTTCTCCTCCTCCTCCTCAGCACACAGAGAAAGGGGATGGCCCAGTCCTTGTGGATCTGGCACAGCTCTGCTTGCCCAGGAATCTTTTTCCCTTTTGGAGCTTCTTCCTGTGCTCAGATCTTCAGCATAAAATGCCAACTTCATTTACTTATTTCTGTATTTCCACCTCTCAGAAGCAGCAAAGAGCAGCAGGCCCAGAGCTGAGAATGGCCCCAGAGCTCCAGAGCCCTCAGGGGAGGAACTGCAGTGAATTTGCAGATATTTCTGGTGCTGCAGGGGGGAGCACTGACAAGGAATTGTTGTCCTGTTTTTCGCTAAAGCCTTCTGTTGTAACTTGGAGTCAGATAATTTTCTCACGGATTTAATGTAAATAACAGCCAATGTTTACTTAACTGTCCTTTTTGTTTTTCATTCCTTTGTGATGAGGGAAGAGTTTGATGAGCATCCTTTTTCTCCAGTGGGATTGAGGAGGCAGTGACATGTCCTCCAATCCCTTGTGGAATTGAGAACCCTATAAAGTACAAGAAATGTAAATAAACTTTCTGCTTTTCCTCTTTCTGCTCAACCTGGCAAGAGTCTGTCTCTTTTCTTGTGTCCTATAGTGACAAAGAATTCTGCTGGGAGAGAAGAGCCCCCAGTTTGTGTCCTGCACCCCAAAGCTGGGGGGTCTGGGCTGTTTAAATGGTGCCAGCAGGATGGACATGGGGCCATGTCCTCTTTGTACAGACCTTTTCAAAATGTATTTTCTGTAACTCATCATTCTCTAAATTGCTACTGCAGAGTCTGATCATGTCTAAAACTTTTTAATTGAGGCGGCATGGAAGAATCTTACAACAGCAGCTTGCTCTTGTCTATCCAATTTAGTGTTATGTGGTTTGGATGCAAAAAGAAAAGACTCAGTGTGGTCACTTTAATGAAACCACAGACAGTGTTTCCAGGGGCTTTGTTGTCTCCATCCTGTTGCAGTTTACCCTGGAGCAGGAGGCAGGGGAGCTGTGTGAAGAATCGGGCAGGACTGCAGGTCCTTTGAAAGCTTTTATTAAAATATCAGCTCTGGTGGGGGCCCAAGGGGTTGCGCACACCGCCACTGCTCCCAGATA
>VYXC01000157.1:0-11748 GCA_013397175.1 Platysteira castanea
AAGGTTTTTCACCTAGAGGGTCGTTGGACACTGAACAGGCTTCATAGGGAAGTAATCACAACACCAAGCCTGACAGAGTTCAGGAAAACTTTGGGCAACATTCTCAAGCACATGATGTATTTCCTGGGGCTATCTTGTGCAGAGCCAAGAGTTGGACTTTGATAAGCCTTGTGGGTGCCTTTCAACTCAGGGTATTCTATGATTCTATGAATTTTTGTTGAGGCACTTTAGGCTAGTTCTGTACATGGTCCCACCAAGCTTTCATTTGCAAGAGCAGAATACAGCTTAATAGACTATATTTTCACCTCTGTAATTATAAGAGTGATACTTCAGTCTCATTATCTTCCATTAGATGATCAGCTCTGGCAGCAATATGTACTTACTTGGACAGCTACAGCAAAGCTACCCTAGTAAAGGTGGGGGTTTTTTGGGTTTGCTCAACAAACACAAAAAATACACAGTCTAGTTCTGAGGTAATGGTCAGAAAAAGTAATTGGTTTCTTCCAAAGTACCTCTGAGAACAAATCTCTTTGAAGTCTCAGAACTCTTTTACTATTTTTATTATAATCTGATTGTTTCTTTCAATGTTATAATTCAGCTGATGGGCACTTTTGTTCAGTTATTTAGACTTCTCTCATTCTGTTTTCAGTCTACCCCATTTCTTCTGCATTTTCATGTAACTTGGATAAACTTATATTTTATTTGCAACTATTTAAAAATTGAGTTCATACAAACATGGGTATAGGTAAATAAATTAGTTTTATATTTGCTCTACAAAAATAATTTTTATCTCCTGGACTAAATCCATGTATCTTCTCAAATGATAAATATGATTATTGAATGACAAATACACTGACAGATGCTTAGGAAAGGATTACTTTACATTCTCTACTGTTTTATTTACAACATTTCACAGTAAATGGAACTAGCACAGTGTAGATACACATAATAAAATCAAGACATAGTTCTGTTCCCATTTATATTACTTCACTTCCCCCATGATTTTGGAAATATTACTGATATATGCTGACCAGAGATTTTTGCTCCATATTTAAAGTCATTCACAACATCCAAATTTCATAAAAGAAAACTATACGAAGTGTCTGCCAAGATGCTTAAAAAGAAATCATAGAAAAATAAAGTGAGTATGTGTATGAGAGGGAGAGACAATCTTGCAGAAGACTCTTGAATATTTTATTAGAAAAATAAGAACTAAAACTAACAAAAAAAACCCCTTGAAAGTGAAACTTACAATATTTTTAAAATTAAGAAAATACTTTTTAATGAAATTCTCCAACTGAAAACTCCTTTCAACTTAAGAAAAAAGTTTAAAAATAAAAAAAAAAATCACTGTTTTCAGTTGTAATATTTTTGCAAGAGATTGAGAAAAAACCTATAGCTGTCATCAGCTGATATTTAAGATTGCATTTGAAACACAAGTAATTTAGGATTATAAGTACCTTCTCGGGTCTCTACAGTTTGCTTTGCACCAATCCTGTGTGAGTTAATTAAACATATTTCTGCATGAGCATATCTTGTGTTTTCTGGTTTATTCTCTTTGTCTTCACCTCCTTTTCCAAAACATAGAAACTGTTGCATTTTATACCCCATAATAAAAACTAGTTTTGAAATTTCAAAATTCATCACACACTTCCATTTGTTTCACCAGCTTTACATGTTTCAACAGCTGTAGCAAACATAGTTTTGGGATAAGGCTAATAGAAAATGAAACAGGACATTGTGAAGGCTTAGTGTATCTTACTCTTCTCATTAATGAACTGACAAAAAAAAATGTTGGAAGAAGTTAAAAGGAAATGGTGTGCTGTGCTGAAAACTCCACATCCTTGGCTAATGCAAAAAGAACTCCCCCTTCAGTGTTTTTGTTCTTTTTTCTTTCATTGAGAGGTGCTTCATAGAGCTCAGCAGAGCAAAGTGGCCCATCTTTAATATTAAAGTGGTGCAAGACTTCAGTTAGTACTCATCTTCTGAAAAGAGTGTTCCAACAAATTTCCTCTTCCATGAAATTGCTGGTGAAGTGGTGTTAGATGGAGTAAACTGGTTTGTAATTGAGATCTTCAACAAATAGAATTGTGTTAGAAAGTGTTAAAGGAGTTAGTCAAGAAAGACAAAGCATAAGAAAAACCTGGAAGTGACAGGCTCTGGTTTAGAAAGTTAGTTAAACATATGAACATGTTTTTGCATGCCTTTGCACACAGACGGAAAAGTATGTAGGTCATGTATGAATCATAGAATCATTGAACAATTTTTTTATTTGTTTTGGAAGGGATCACTAAGTGTCATCTAGTCTAACATCCCTACCAGGGAGAGTGACAAGGGGGATGTCTTCAACTATGTCAGGTTGCTCAAAGCCTGTCCAACCTGGCCTTGAATATTTCCAGGGATGGGCATCTGTGACCTCTCTGGAAAACCTGTTTCAGTGAGTCACCATCCTCAACATAAAAAGCCTCTTCCTTATTTCTAATCTAAATCTACCCTCTTTTGATTTAAAACCATTGCCTCTTGCCCTGTCTCACGAGCCCCCCTAAAAAGTCTATTCTCATCTTTCTTAGAAGCCCCCTCTATGTACTGTAAAGTCACAATATGTTCTCCCTAGAGCCAATCTTCTAAAGGCTGCACAGCCCCAATTTTCTCCATCTTTCCTCACAGGAGAGGTGCCCCATTTCTCTGACAATTTTCGTTGCTCTCCCCTGGACCTGCTCCAACACATCCACATCTTTCTTTGCTGGGACCCCAGAGCTGGATGCAGTGTTCCAGCTGGGGTCTCACCAGAGCAGAGGAACGGAATCCCCTCCCTCCCCTGCTGACCACACTGCTTTGGATGCAGCCCAGGACATGTTTGGCTTTCTGGGCTGTGAGTGCCGGTTGCTAGCTCATGTCCAGCCTCTCATTCACCAGCAGCCCCAAGTCCTTCTGGGCAGGGCAGCTCTCGATCTGTTCATCCCCAGCCTGTGCTGATACTGGGGTTTTCCCCTATCCACATGTAGCACCTTGTACTTGGCTATGTTGAACCTCATGAGATTCCCATGGCCACACTTCTGCAGCATGTCCAGGCCCCTCTTAATAGCATCCCACCCTTTAACTGTGTCAACCGCACACCAGACCTTGTTGTTGTCTGCACATTTGCTGAGAATGTGTTTAATCCTTTTGTGTATGTCATTGATGAAGACATTAAACAGCACTGACCCAGTCTGGGCCCCTGAAGGACACCACTTATTAAATTTCATGCAGACATTGACCACCTTCTGAATATGACCATTGAAACAACTCCTTATCCACCTAGCATTTCACCCATCAAATCCCTCTCTCTCCAATTTAGAGATAAGGATGTTGTGGGGGACCACATCAAAAGCTTTATGTAAGTCCAGATATCTGACATCTGTAGTCCTTCACTTATCCACTGATGCAGGCACCTCATCATAGAAGGCCACTAGGTTGGCCAGACAGGATTTTCCCTTGGTGAAGCCAGGCTCGCTGTCGCAAATCACCTCCGTGTCCCCTGTGCCTTAGCACAACTTCTAGGAGGATCTGTTCCATGATGTTCCCAGGCACAGAGGGAAAGCTGACAGGTGGATAGCTCCCAGGGTCCCCCTTTCTACCATTTTTAAGTATGTGTCCAGTGTCTCCCTTTTTCTAGTCACTGGGAGCTTTACCTCGGTAACTTTTCAAATACCATGGAGAGAAGCCTGACAACTGCATCAGCCAATTCCCTCAGGACTAAGGGATGCATCTCATCAGGTCCCATAGATTTATGTATGTTCAGTTCCTTAGGTGGTATCAAAACATATCTTTTCTTACAGTGCAGGAGATTTTGCTCCCCCAGGCCCCATCTTGCAGACAATTCACTTGAGAGGTGTGGGAAGAGAGACTGACAGTGAAGATTGAGGCAAAAGAACTTTTGAGTACCTCAGCCTTCTTCTTGTCTGCAGTTACCAGCTTTGCTCATTGGGTGGACACATTTTCTTTGCCTTTCTTTTCTGGCTGACATACTTGACATACCTTGTTTGTTATTGTTTGCATTCCTTGCCAAGTTCAGATCCAGCAGCACCTTAGCCTTGCTGACCTCATTCCTACACAAATAGACAGGCCTCCTATACTTTTTTCCAAATACCTATCTCTTCTTCCACTGCAGATTTGCTTCTTGCCTTTTAGCTTAATGAGCAGTTATCCACTCACCTATGCCAGTTTCTTGCCTTCCTGGACCAATTTCTTTCACCTTGGGATCACAATCTTGTATGCTCTATAGAAAGCATCCTTACAGATATCCCAGCTCTGCTCTGCTCCCTTATCCCCAAGGCCAGTGTCCCAGGGAGTCCTACTGACTAACTCCTCAAAGAGCTCAAAGTTTGCTTTCCCAAAAGTCAGGGTCCTGACTTTCCTCTTACCTATATCACATCAGCACATGATTATTGCAGCCCAGGCGGCCTCCAAGCTTGATGTTACTGATTATCTCACTTTCATCAGGTGCCCATCAGGTCCAGTAGGTCATCCCCTTTGGTAGAGCTCTTACCCAGCTTAAAAAGTTATCCTCAATGTCTCCAGGAGTCTCCTGGATTGACTATAGCTTGCTGTGCTACTTTTCCAGCAGTATGTGGGGGTGGAGCCAGAAGGCCTCATCAATAGGCTCCCCTTGATCAGGAGCCCGTAGGGACACCAGTCTCAGCATTCCCTTTGTTGTCCTGGTGTCTAATTCTTACCCATAACCTTTTGACCTGCTCAGGGCTGTTCTTCAGAGACAACTCTTCATAATCTTTCCAACTCTTGATGTAGATAGTAACTCCTCCACTCTTTCTTCCTCTGGCATCTCTCTGGAAAGGCCTTTAGCCATCAATATCCACTTCCCAGTTATGGGAATCTTGCCACGAAGTTTCGGTAATGGCAACTAGGTCATAGATGTTCAGCAGCACGGTGGCTTCCACTTCCTCCTGTTTGTTGCCTGTGTTGCATGCAATCAATGGAAGAAGTTAAATGCTTCTCTTAAGGCTTTCTTCAACCTCCTCTGCCATCCAGTTTGTTTCTTAGACTCATTCATGGTGTGAGCAGGGAATGAATCTCTGTAATGTCAAGTGATACAAGGCATAACTTCTCATGCTCAGTACCCGTCAGAGTGCTGAGATGATTGAATAAAGTGTTTAAACAGAATTAACGCAAGTGCTGGAGTGCTTGCAAGTGCAAGAGTCTGTAGTGTTTAGTCAAGTATAGTTCAGAAATGTATCCACTACATTCTACTCTGCACAGTTGTGTACTCTTCACCTAATGGAATCCTTCTGTTCCAGTACCTGTGCTCATCTTGTGCAGCCACACAATAAACTCAAGTACCAAAATTATAGAGAAATCAATGGTGAAACATACACTGCAGAAGGACAAAAATACTAGGAAATTCAGAGCAAAACCTCTTTATTTTTGTGCCTTTGTTTCGGTTGTTAAATATTTTCTACCTGGTAAGAATAACAATCTAAACATGAAGGATATCTCTATTTGTCTTATGGAATATTCCCAAAAAGTAATTGTATTTGTCTGGTTGTTTCATATATGGCATAGTTTCCTTGACTGCCTTGAGCTGTTTTAATAGATGTGAATAACAGGTCCAGTGAGTATTAATATTTTTATTTGTATTTATTCTCTCCTATTTTACTGAAGGCATCAACTTCATAACAAGGATGATGAAAGTATTGCCTAATCATAAGATGCTTAAAAAACCCACCACTTCTCTTCATAATATCTGGAATAAACATGTTCTCCATAAACCTTGGATCTATTGAAAAAAGCTAGGGACACTGAGCACCTTGCAGAACAGGATTTCAGTATGTGCAGTGGTTCAGAAACAGCCTTTAAAATTCTGCTGTTGTCTTTGCCACAAGCCATCTAACATATAAGAAGAATGTCCCAGTTCTGGATCTTAGGCAGACTTTACACAGATGAAGTGCAGCTACAGTTTTCTGCCCTATTTCCTCTCAAATTCTATCATAAATCATAAATAGCAATAAACTGATGCTCATCAGTCCCTATTTCCTCTGAAGCTAAAAGTGTTCACCAGAGCTGTGTGGAGCTGTGTGCAGAAGGTACAGAAAAGTGTAAGGAATGGAATAGGTGGTACCAAAGAATTTGTGAGTATCCTGATTCTGGCAGTAGCCAGGAGTGGTATGGCCAGGACCTAGCGTTTGTTCTATACCAGGGATTCTGCATGGTGTAGTGGTGAGCACTCACATGGGAATCGTTTGCCTCTCGTACACTTTTGTTCTTAGTATTGTTACTGTTACTGTTCATTTTCTTATCTCACTACTGTTTCAAATAAATTATTCTTATCACAGCCCATGGTACCTTTTGTCCCTCCAGTTAGCCTCTCCAGCTCACCACCAGAGGGAAGGGGACAAGGAATGAGCGAGAAGTGCATGGTTTGGGATGTTTCAGTGTAAAAACTGAATGGGGTGTACCATTCCTAAGACATGATGATGAACCATGTGTGGAGAATACAGATTAGCAAAATGGACCATTTTCTCATGTGCATTGCACAGTTCACCAACTGATTTACCCAAGCTGTCAATATGACTACAATAGTTATTGTGCAATTCTGTTCAAAAGCCTGTCATTTAGAAAGCTAAAAGTAGGCAAGCTGCTAGGAAATGAGACTGTCAGAGTTGGAGCTAACTTTCTGAACCGAGCAGAGTGCATACAGCATATGACTTAAAGAAAGTTTCCCATATGGATGCAGAAAATAAATGTTATATTTCCTGGAAATCTTTTTTTCAATTATTTAAAACACCTGTGTGGCTGAAAAGCGTAATTTACATAGGCTTTTAAAATGGCAGGCCATGAAGTTTTTTCTCCAGAGACTGTCTGTATATAAGTATTGTGCAAAGCCTTTCCTTTTTTCTGAAGTTCTCAAAGTCTTCAGAATAAAAAGCACTGCATGTGTGTCCACGTGTTTGTTGAAATAACTTCATAAGGACCATTATAATGCCATAGCTAGATATAAGTAGCTTAGGTATAGTAAAATAAAGAGATTGATGCTTTGGTTCCTTTTAGATCAGAAGCTCTAAATTGTGCTCTTAATAACTAGAAGGTGAAGTGAATAATGACCTGTCAATAATGAATAGTGACCCACAGTAGATTCAGATGAATACAAATTATCTAAAATTCTAATGTTTGTTTAGATCTTTTTAAGGGTCTTGCAATTTTTTGCTTTTTCATAGCTGAGATGAAAATCCAAAGAAGATAAAATATTCCCAGAGGCATTTTGTTATTTTTCCTAACCTTCTAGATATATCATTTGTATACCAAGTAGAGAAGACTAAAGGGTTTGCGTTTAAGCAAAAAGACATTTCTGAGGAATAGGTCTTATTAGTAAAACGCTCAGGCTAAGAAGTTTCTGGAACTGAAAAAAAGGAAGGAAAAGCAATTGCAGTACCTCATATTCCCTCATTTTCCTATTTCCATCCCATACAATAGTCAAGATTTGTCAAGTATGGAAAGATCATTCCTGCACCATCCATTCTCATGATGTCCTTTCTTATGTGCATATTTATGCTTTTTTTCAAGGTTCCAGTCGTGGTGTTACATATTTCTCTGTTTTGATTTGTGTTACCGGAATTGCAGCATCTTCCAAAATGCTTGCAAAGTTTAGAAAAATAGAGATGCTCTAGCAAAACGTTGGTATTTTTTACCTTTCTTCCTTGGGCTATTTGTCCCACTGCCTTCTGTATCCCCTGATGTTCTAGCTTATCTACTGGAAAGGCAAATGGCATTTGGAAGCATCAGCATTGACGGGGTTTATACCAATATGCATGTATACAAATTGCATATACACATTATATATGCATAACTGTCCACCAAGTTCATGAATTCTGTGTTTTCAGCTTTGCCACTTTCTTCTGCAGTGTTGAGTCCTTCTAGATAACTTCCTTGCACATTCTTTAAGGTTACAAAGCAAGAACAGTTTTGCACTTCCATACTATTCAGAACACAACACTGATTCTGACATTGGTATTTTAATGCTACTGGCATGACCAGTGCGTACAAACATCAAATAATCACCTGAATATAAGCATTTCATAGCCAAAATGAATGATATGCATATAAAGCCCTGTATAAAGATCCACAGGTCTGAGCACAGTTGATAGTAAATACTAAAATTTTAGTTGATACTAGATACTAAAACTTAATTTTCACTAAGTGCTGGAAAACCAGCAGAAATAGTTCAATTATTTTTTTTCTTATTTTTCAACTTAGTACTATCAGTGTTAAACTTTCAGTTTCTTAGAATATACACTAGTTCTCCAGGATCCTGTGTATTATCCTATTTCCCCTGATCTCAGAGGCTCTGATGTGTTTTACGTATAGTACCTGCAAATGAGGTCCTGCAAGGAACCAGAAGTCAGAGTGCAAAGGTAAGGTAATTTAGCAAACTTTTCTCCTATGATCTTAGGTAACAATAGCTCAGGCAGACTGAAGACACAGTTTAGGTGATGGTTTTATCAACTGCCTGATGGATTAGGAGATTTTTCAGGCTGATACTAGTGGAGGCTGTGAGAAGTCTCTTGACACCTCAGCTCCTCCCACACTGAGGGCTGTTGAGTCACTTTCCTTCGTAGTTCTTCCATACCACAGTACAACCAGTGAAAAATCCCTCACAAAGGCAGCACACACTTTTTTATTGCTTTTACTTTGTCTAAAGGTTTATAAGCTTTATTTTTCTGAAAAACACCCTTCTCTTATCTACTTCACGCTCTTTCTTCCAAACAAGACTACTTCTACATTTAAGTTTCTCAGAAATCACATGAAGACATTTGATTTTGTCTTTAACAGAGAGAACTCTGAGTAGATTTCAACAGAGTCTGATTGGTTAAAGTAACACTGTCAAAATGTAGTCATAGATTTATTGCATTTTTAGATAATTTCTACATGCTATAATACTTATGGTTGGCTAGGCAAGAATCTGATATCCTTGGAGGATGGTTCTAAACATATGTGAAGAAAAATTTTAGAAATTGAGAACATAGAGAGACACTTAGTGTCCACTTGTGGAAACTAGCATAAGTGGATACATACTAATTTTTATCCTTCATTTAAATTAAGAGGAACTTAATTAATAGTTATTTCATGCCCTTAATTACTAAAAATCTGTTTTATGAACAATGAAAATTATGGAGTAGAGTCATAAAATTTACTTTTACACCAAAAATAGCTGGAAGGTGGAAAATTCCCCTCTGACCAAGCTTTCAGCATCCACAACTGCCTAACAATAGAATATTGAAGGTTTTTTCCTCTTGTGCCATAAAGTCTAAACCAGGTAGTGGAGGATCAGAAGAGACTTCACTTGTTCTGTCCTTGCAGAATAATTTTTTAGCTTTTTATTTATTAAAGAGTTTTCAAGTCAATACATATATTAAAGAAAACACAACCAAGTAATTTTCAATATATATTTTCACTGATTCTACCTGTTAAGTATGAGGATTTTTTAAGAAGAACTAATTTGGATTTTACTCTTAGATGGCAGTGTTTAAGTTTAATCATTTCAGAGATTAAATTAAGTCTTAAATCATGATATGATCTACAATCCATGTAAAATCATGGTATGAACTAGGCCTGCTTGCTACACACAAATAGTAGGATTTGCTCGGGTAAATTCTTTATGTAATGTTGCTAAAAGCAATTCTGTTATTACACCTTATTTTTAAAAGGTTGAAAATAATGTATTATCAAATATGAGCCAGTATAACTAAATATAAGTAGGATTTGCTCTGTACATATTTTAAAGTCACAATGGACAAAGCTCACACCTGATTTTTCAATCTGCCCCCCTTTCCTTGTTAACCCATACTAACTTAATCAGTGATAAGGGTGTGTGAACAGTGAATAATGGGGCCTTTTAAATCTAAAGTGCCCAGCTGAACACTGATGACAGAAGGGGAAACAGGAGACTCACACCACAGATGGACCAGGATCCAGCTTTCTTCAGCAAATTTATGCCAGGGATAAATAACTTGCTTGCTGTAATGAAAAAACCATAAATATCCAAATGTGCGAATGACAGTGAAAATTTTTGTACACACAGAGGATAGAAAATCATTATTTATGTGATTATTAAATTAATCACAGACACTACATAGCCTGCATAAATTAATCTCTGATGTTTATCAAAAAAGTAGAAATGCAAATGTCTATAAAGAAGAGAAAATAGAGAAAAAAAGATGGGTTGAAAAAGCAGCCCTCGGGAATATGAAATGATTCTACATGCTGAAGAATCTTTAAGCCTTCCTTCCTTCACTGTAAAATGTGTTGCAAAACTTTGGAATTGACTGTGCATGGAAGCAGTGGAGTCACCATCCCCAGAGGTGTACAAGAAAAAACTATATGTGGTACGTCTAGTTGACAAGGTGGAGACCTGTCAAGATTCAGACTCAATGGTCTTGGAGCTCTACTCCAACCTAAATGACTCAGTGGTTCTCGGCTTATACTTAGCAGGAAACATGGAGATCATAATTTATAATCATAATAGAGTTTACAAGTTCCTTTCTTGAAATGATTCTTCACCACATAAAGCAGTAAAATTTTGGCTGACCAAGAGAGGAAAAGTCTTTCCCCACAGTAAAATAATAATCTAGCGACTGATTCCATGATTTGAAATTAGTTGGAAGACCATAGAATTGATTCCAGGTCATTTCAGGTCATTAGGGAACACAGCAGGTCTCCAGTTCAACACACTGCTCCTTGACCTGATTGCTGAGTGTTTTATCCCATGGGAACTGGAAAACCTTCAAGGAAGGATTGGACCCATTGTCCCACCATTATCACCCGGGAAAATCTCCCCCTTGTTTTCAGCCTCTCTGTCCCTGCTCAGCTTTGTGCTGAAGAGAATACAGGACCTTCTCCCCAGAGCCTTCCCCAGTCCCATAAGCGCCCCTGTCACGGCTCTGCCTGCCTAGGACATGGCTGTGCAGTGCTCCTGCCACAAGTGCATGGGGGTTCCCTCAGCTCCTTTCACTTGCCAGTCCTGGTCCCAGTGAAAGGCAAATCCTATTCTCGCACATACTGACAAAGTGCAAGGATTCAATATTTTTTCTGACTGGTTGAACGAATTGTGAATGGTGCCCCAAATATTTAGCAATTTTTCATGGTCTGGAATGCATGAAATAAACTGAAATGAATTATTTGCACATCAATTTCAAAAAAAAATAACTCTCACAGATAAAGGATGTTTGGCAATCTGCCCTGTCAGCTAGCAAACATGACTGCCTTTCCCAGAAGGGCAACTTCTGATACGTGTAGTTCAACACAGACGAAATCTGGCAGTGTGATATCATTCCAAGGAGAGACACACCTGGAAGGCGGCACTGTGCTGACAGATGTGCATGAAGTTATACATAAGGTTATTCTATCTATTTAAGTAGCTGACTGCTCTGGAGAGGGCTGCAAACATTCAGATAATTTTCCAGGTCATCTCTGTGAACTCTTGTGCCTGCTGAACATCCCTGCAGCACACATAGTATCACTTTCTCTGCTTCTCAGGAGCTGTGCAGAAATCCAGAGAACTGAAAGTAGAGGTGGAAAGATAGGGGAGCAGGAAGGTGTGGGGGAGCAAGCTGTTTTTCTTTTTTCTTTTCTTTTCTTTTCTTTTCTTTTCTTTTCTTTTCTTTTCTTTTCTTTTCTTTTCTTTTCTTTTCTTTTCTTTTCTTTTCTTTTCTTTTCTTTGCTTTGCTTTGCTTTGCTTTGCTTTGCTTTGCTTTGCTT
>VYXC01000157.1:11785-52894 GCA_013397175.1 Platysteira castanea
CTCCTCTCCTCTCCTCTCCTCTCCTCTCTTTTTTAATTGTTACTAATAAATGAACAGAATATTTAGCAATACTTACAAATGCAAATTATTTTCCATGAACATAAGAGTTAATATTAGTAGCAGTAGGTCTCAGCCATAGCCACTGCTTCTGTACAAATCCAAACAGAGAGTAAGCCTCGAAATCTGATTGTCTTATTAAACAGGCTCTATTAAGAAACTGTAAAACAATTTGCATCACTTAATCTTTTGGATCCAGATGAGATTGTGAACAATGATAGCCATTTACTGTGGGTGCATAATATAACAAGAAGCCTGATACATTCAATTAAGAGTCAAGGAGGTCAATATACCTTTTCTGTCACAAAAAAAATGTTGTAAAATTAGTTAAGCAACTTTTGTAGCACATGAGGAAAACAGTTTATTGTTCTGGAAGAAATATTATTTCATTTTCTGGTAGCCTGAGACACAAAAGAACCTCAGGAAATCCCCTCTCAGGATTAAGGCATGGAGAATTTGGCTACAGCCTAGGCCGCAAGTTTACAAGGAAACTTGAGGGAAATTCAGTGCAAATTCTTCATATTATGGGCAAATATCCAACTAACATGTGACAAGTTTGCACTGATAAACTTCATAACACTTTTCCTTTCACCAGTTTTTCAATCAGGGATGCATTTTATCAGCTTCATTTCCAGTGAAAATAAGGTACTGAGAGGCTTGAGAGGAACAAGTACGCAATAAAATATAAACGGTGTTTCTGAGTGGGGAGAGACAGTGTTTAAATAACGAGTCCCTAATGTGTCTGGGAAGACACAATAAAGACGCTCTCACACCTGCCAGGTTCAGCAGAAAGGAGGGGAAAGCCTTTTTTATTGACATATCTCACATTCTTATTCAATTCCCAACTCCACAAGGAATTGGAGGACATGTCACTTCCTTCTCAATCCTACTGGAGAAGAAAGATGCTCATCAAAGTTCTCTTATCACAAAAGGAATGAAAAACAGAAAATACCGTGAAGTAAACATTGGCTATTATTTACATGAAACTGTGTGAAAGAATCTGACTCCAAGGTTAAAAACAGAAGGCCAGGGCAACACCCTAACACTTTTGAAAGCTGTGCCCATTGAATACTGTATCCATCTAGAAGCACAAGGTTTTCTTAAATTAGGTTACAGAACCAGGTAAAAGAAGAAACATAAAAAGAGGCAAATACAAAATTTGAAATAAATATTTCTGAAATTTATCATGCTTCAGGAATAAAATGAAAAAATAAGTTAAATCAAGGGAGGGCGAAGCACAAAACTATTTTATGCTCAAAATATACAAGACAATACTCTTCCAAAGAATTCCAGTTTGTGATTTCTGAAAATTAGCGGCTGAGACCTACAAATGACAACCAGCACAAGCATAAAAAACTTTTCTCTTTTTTGTTCTTTACCACTTGCTTTTAGAGAAAACAAATGGGGAATTAAAATATAATGAAGTATAACATGTAGAAAAATGATTTTTCTTCATTAGGGGAAAATCAATATCAAGTTTGAAACGGTGAAAATAATATCATGATGGTTGAATGATAAATAAAAAGGTAACCAGCTGGTAAAATACTAAATTGTGATTTTATCAGTGGTGAATTTAATCCACAGACAGTTTTAAATAAATAATCTTTGAAATCAAATTCATGTTTCTTAATTCAAAAGCACATAGAGACACTCTTGTTTTATTTATTCTACTCAATACACAATCAGAACATGCACCATATTTAGGAAAAAGTGCTTCACGGAAAGGATGACTAGATATTGGCTCTCCGAGAAGGTGGTGGAGTCACTGTCCCTGGAGGTGTTTAAGGAAGTACCGGATGTGGCACTAAGTGCTCTGGACTTATTGATGTGATGGTGTTCAGTCATACTCTGCACTTAAGGTCTTTTCCAGCCTAACTGATTCTGTGATTCTGCAATTCTGAGAGATGTTATTCATTTCTTATCTAAGATACATCCCAAGCTAGAACAACAAGCACAGCAACATTTTCAGAACTGGAGACTAAAGAACAGGAAAATATAATTTTGCGCAGAAGGAGGTGAAACAGGGTTCCTATTTTATAGACTCCATTTAGTTTTATGGCTCTCATATTAATAAGGTGCACATACAGGTTAAAGTAATTTAAATGTTTAGAAATTATGGTGAAAGTTAGGAGACCAAAAAAGAAGTTTCAATAAACCTAGCAGTTCATGAGTTTAGGTTTCAGATGGGGCAGAGCACTGCAAAATTCTATTGTACCAATTTTGTGTTCCAAGTTGTAAAAATTTATTACACTACTAAATGTCATAAATTTGTCAGCATAACTTTTATTAATATTTGAATAGTACAGCTACCTTCAAGAAAAAAACAAGGCTTTTGAGACTAACAGCTACTGTGCGCTGCAGATCAATATTTGATGATGAGGCCAACAAGTCTAAAGAGAAACATATCAGATGGTAGTTAAATGTGATTTCTGACATTGTCAAGGTACAGGGTTACTGCTGTGGCAGTGGGCTTCCCTCACTCTTCCATTCGTATCCACCTGTCTAGTCCTTTCCATGCTACAATTTCGTAGCCTCATTTTCTCAGTGCACCTTTCATATATGTGTATCTACTTGCTTTTTACATGTTCATCTGTGAAGAACACTAGGAACAAAATAAATGTGATAGAGGTGAAAAATTCATTGCCACTGCTCTGTAACAGACACCTGCTATGAATAGTGTTTGATTTACTTGAGTCTTGAACTGGTCTCCTTTGTGAATACTGAAAGCAATTATCTTTAGTGCAAAAATTGACAAAGTGCAGCTGCAGCTCTTGTTGGTAAATACAATTGATAATCCGCGTCAAAATTATAGGAAAGCAAAGAATAGTAAATTCAGAAATTATTAAAAAAACCCCCTCTTTTCACACCATACACAGTTCTGATCCAAACTTTTCTGCAATAGAATGGCTTTGAGGTAAAAAAACCCCTCCAAATAAGGATTTATATGTCCAATAACATAAGTAACTAGAACCAAAGTTAATGATGGAAAAAATCTCTCTGCTTTCAGCTAATAGATCTGGAACTGACCAGTGTCAAAGACAAGATATCAGACAAGTAAATCCCGAATTACATGATATGGCTCATTACCTAAATCTCTTACTATTCTCTGAACTGCCATAAAGGGACAAGTACTCTGTCAGCAGGTTTTCATCTCTATTATTGCTGGATTGTGTGTGCTTCTTGTAAAATGCTAGCAGGATCTGGAATGCCACGACACTTGTAGACTTGAGTGATTCTTAGTGACAACATATAGAAACCAGAAATGATGTTAAAAGTATTAGGACAATAAAGACCTTCTAGATGCATTGTAGAGGCCAGAAAATATCCTGCCTGAGATTACAAAACCAGCTCGTAGCCATCGTGCTACAACCTGCCCTGTATGACTCTTGTTAGAAATGCTGATAACTTGATAGCAAGCCTGGAAGCAGATGAAACTGATACTTCTTATAGCAGACTTTTCCACCTCAGTGCACAGAATGTCACACGCTGAGGCATTTATCTGGGATATGGGAAACTCATTACCCACTTCTGCTATCCAGAGTAGGTATCGAACCCAATTTTCCCAATCCTTTGTAGAGTTTCACAACCACACGTGCAGAATTTTTCACACATGCAATATATTCCTGTTTTTCTGTTCTCTGATTCACTGAATGGTTGATTTTATTTTCCAGTTCAACAGGTGAAATTAAGCAAAGATGATCCAAAGACTGTTCCAAGATCAAGTGGACTCCTGACTCTGAACCCTAAACTACTGTACTTCATTAGGCCCCAAGGTATGATCAAGGGAGGATGATTTTTTCCCTCATTTAAAAATTTCTTATAATTCAGAAATTTATCTTCATGCTACATATTTCAATCTTATCTTCCACCAGATAGGTCTTTTAATTTATGTAAAACCATGGTCTCTATTACCAAGGAATTTTGATTTTTTAACCTTGATGCTTATTAAACAATATTTTTGGGGGAAGAGGCTGCTGCTTTATTTCTTTTTCCTTCACTGTTTTTAAATGTTTGCTTTTTTGGTCTCCAAATGACAAGACAACTTCAGCATGAATTTTAAAGATTTAAAAATAATCAAATCTTAGTGTTAATTTATTTAATGCAAAATCTGATTTTACATCATAGAATAGTAGTGTTAGTTTCTGCTTTCCCTAGCAGTCCAATGAAGAAGTAATTCGTACAAATCATTTATTGTTTAAAACTTTTGAATAAAACATGCTAACCTTGTCATACAAAGTGACAGATAGAAATGTCACCACTGTTTGCCTTAGACAAATAATCCATGTACTTTATGTATAATTCATCTGATCCTTAAGAATATTTAACACTATTGAATTTAGATAAATTTCAATAATACGGTGAATCAAACCCCTTTATCAATTTACATCTGCATCTCATCAATTTAAGTCTGTGTCTATATCACTCTAGCTCCATGTTAACTCTCATAGGTTTGGAGGTTGTTTTATTTTATAGCAGAGAGACACTGATGTTACCCAAATTTTACCATTCTATATCCTCCTTGTGGCCTTCTTGCTACCATTCTGAATTTGAGAACCCACAACAAACCAAGTCTGCACATCCATCACAATGACATTAGCTGCAGGGACACCTATCTAGTAGTATTTTGTCTCAGAACCTACAGATTCTGAAAAGGGATTGAAACACCAGTATAGATAAGAGGTAAATCCCCTGGCCAAAATAAGATTCCAATCCCTTCCTAAAACTTTCTGCACATCAAACTTGAAAAAGAACAATTCTGAAAACAAAGTCTCTTGAGCTGCAGGGAAAGGGAAAGATGTTCCATAGTAAATTTCACGTATGCACACAGATATATACGCACATTGATGCGTGCAGAGTCCTGCTGGAGCTCCTCAGCCTCAGAGAGGAGAACCTGTGGGCCTGGTAGCTTTTAAGCTATCATTTTTGTGAAAAGTATGAGCCCTGTACTCTCCATTTTGCATCAACCCAGAGCCAACAGTCTGATATGACAGGATCAGAACATAAGAGTTGTGCACGGCCTTTTGTAAAATAGAGTGATCTTTTTTTTTTTCCTTGAGACACCCAATTGCTCTTAAGTATAGAGGCTGAAGGTTTTATGTACCAAAAGCAGCTAATCATAAATAGGTTCTCCTTTTTCCAGTGCTCAACAAGTTTGCATGATGAACATAGCAATCCACGGGCATGCACAGCATGGAAGAGAGGCTGGCAAGCGGGACAGAATCTCTGCTGTGGTAAACAATGTTTTTTCTAAAATCATATTTCCCCAAACAGCTTTTGAACTTGACAAAAACTTGTAACCTCACTATGTTTCTATTTCCCTGATGCCAAAACCAAAGAAATAAAAGAATGCAAATCTTCAAAAAGCACTGCCCAGTGTCTTCAGAGATTTTTATTGCCATCTCCTGGATGGAGAAAATACAGTCTAAATGAACAATTGAAAGGGTTGTACCTCCAGGTATGAGCCTTTTAGACAACAGGGACCTGGCATATGAATTAAGTTTACCACCAAACTTTTCAAAGTAGCATGAATTATGTTGTATTTTACTGAAGTGCATTCTGCTTCTATGTAAAAGAAACAAAGAAACAAAAAAAGATGACACTTTATTGTTTTGGGGTTTTATTTTCCCCACTTACACACAAAAAGATTACTGGCTCCTTTCTGTGAAGCTTGACTTAGGTTTGACACTAATTTCATCTAGAAGTAGCTCTGCACCAGAAAATGTCAATACTCCTTCAAGTCTCCCAGAGTGAATAGCCCACTTTTGAAACGCTTTTCCTCAGTACTATTATTACATATATGGCAGTACCAGCAGATGAGCAGACACTGAAGGTTACAAAATTGCCAAAGGAAAACAAAGAAGCAAATAAAAATATAAAAACCCCACTTTTCTCTAAATGAAACCTTATCAAACTAGTTAAGCAAGTGATGCGACCAGTGTAACAGTGGCAAGGAGGGAGACAGAATAACAAGGATTATTCTCATCTGCCCCGAACATTTGTTTCAATCTTCCATCTAGGAATAAACTCACCTGAACTTGAATCATATATATGAGTTGTTGTAAGATTTCTTACACTCCTGTTTTGACACACCTAAGAATATCAAACAGTAAGAAGAGCAGTTATAATTGGAAATCAAGGTCCTTGGTGTATCAAGGACCAAGTATCAGAATTATATGTATTCCTTAATGCAAACTGGACAGCTAAATAATCCAACTTGGTTCTGAAAGCCTTAAATATATAAAGATCCTCAAGATTTCATTTCCATCTTCCTCTTTCAAAACTTGTTTTGATTTGCAGCCAGGGTACATGGAGGCTGCCAGCAATCCTGATACCTCTGAATTACAGTGCTGGTATTTGCTGATCTGGACAAACTCAAAACCAGAAGGTGAAGGTGAAGGAGAGGGAATGTTTCTGCATATAAATTTAGATGTGACTGCAAGTCTATTTGGCTCATCTGCAGGAATATAAACAGGGATGGGAAATGATTCCTACACTTCACAAAAAATTTGATATTGAGTGATCTTGGATTTCCATCTCTCCTAGTGTAAGAAGGCCAGCTTAGTGCATGGGGTAAAGAACCATTTTTTACTACAAAACCTCTTCTCTTATATGAACAGTTGTGGAAGTAAATCAACACATGTAAAGGGCTTTTACAATTTTTAATTAAAGACTCTAAACAGTAAGTCCAGAACAAGAATGAATCATTCCAGTTGAGATCATCTTACCTGTCTGAACAGAAGCATATTAAGTAATACAAATCTAAGCACAACAAACCATTATACTTTCTAATTTAACAGTCATATCCGAGTTAAAGAAATAGTCAAAAATGCAGCAAACTCTGTGACAATAGTTGTCTTTATGGTACAATAAACAACTAAGATTCATAAAACTTACCAGAGCGTCTTATTACTTTTGTTTTTTCACATTAATTTCTATGTCTTTCCTATCATAAACTACCTCACCTACTGGATTGCTTTATTTTTGTCAGTGGTAACACACTTTTCTACAACAGATCAATAGCAGATAAAGAAGGTCAGTTTATTATAAAATGCTAAAACAATTGTCAACATTTCTATTCAGAAGAGGTGTTTTAGATGGGATAGTTTTCCTTTATAAAGAGATCACTTTATGGTTCTCTGTCGGGAGAAATCTCAGACATTCAACAGCTTTCCTTTAGCAATTTAGTAGGGGTAGCAAACAGTACAAGTAACAATGTGTTAATAAATTTTGATTGGAACCTCAAAATGAAATTATTGTTCCTTGAAATTAAATTGACATTCTTACATTAGTTGCAATGATGTTACTTTCAAAAATAAAAGATCAAAACAGATGGAATTTTTAAATTTGATTTTAATTGTTTTGATATTAAATTCTTCCTGATAATATACTGTAATCACTACATCCTTGAAAATTTGGTCTACTTCTACAGAAGCATCATGTGAAACTTTTACTTATAGAAACTTAGCCTTTATAATATTAGTAAAAAAAGTACTAATGGGTGTCTGAATCAAATTTAATAATTGGAAAATAGTAACTCAAATATAATTGAGGTTTCACTATGAGTTTTAGGAAGGGCTGTAAAGTAGAACTTAGTATTTCAGTTTACTTCTTGAAATTTTTATCAAACTTCTGCTGGGGCTGGCAAAAACAAATTTGAAAGTGGAAGACTTATTTTCTAAGTACATTGTATAATATACGTGTACATAGAGTTAATAATATATACACATATGGTACAAGGAATAATTAAAGCCTTTATGTTCCCAGAAAATAATGTCATGTTGAATTAAAGAAAATAACCTTCTTCTAGGGATTGTTACTTGTAACATTTCTTTACCTTTACCATCTGCACCAGAACAAAGAGTGTGTATATACAGAGCTATATACAGAGCTATATATATCCAGGTAGAATGTACTTTCATGGGAGAAAGTAATTGCATTTTGCTTTTCTTTTTTTTTTTTTTTGACTTCTTTGTCTCATTCACATTACTCAGCAGTTTGCTTGGATAAAAGCACGAACAGATTAGTAAGAATTCCCTTCAAGAAATTAATGAGAAAGGCACAAAGACAAACCAGGAGAGAATAATTATATTTCTGCATTCACCTTTTCAGGCAGAACAACTTAGGATCACAAAATTCTCTAGTCTGTGAGGGTGGGTATGAGCAATAAATCTGAGGAAAATCACCTTGTTTTCTCTTTCTCCTGCAGCTGGAAATATGTATGGAAAATCACTGGCCTAGACATCAGTGAAAAGGAGAAAAGGGACCTGCAATATTTAAAACATGTACCAAAGAACAATTTCAGAAATGAGTGCTAAGTCTTGAGTCTGTTCCTGAGATGGAGGGCCTTCAGCTAAGGCCATGTTTTGTGTCACAACCATCCTAGAAAACTGAAAAAATGCTACTGAACAAAGCATGGCCAACTGTTCACATATACAGTTTATTTTAAAAGCATAGAAATTTTTACAGAGAGGCAAATCCATTTTTGTAACTCATGTAAATATTGCCCCTTTTTCTCCAAGGGTTGCCCAGTTTTTGAGCCTATTACCCAAAAATCTATGTTTGGACATTCTTGGGAAGATTTAGCTTTTCATCTCAAGGCATTATCAAAATATTAAATCTAGTGTCTCAGTATGGGAGGGGAAGAGGTCAGGGAGAGCTATTGCCTTTTACTAGGTGAAATGATAACTCAAAATTCCTCACTGCAGTTGTGTGAGTCTCAGTCAGATTAATTTTTAATTCTTTAGTTTTGTAAAGGGCAAATTTTAAAAGTATTTTTTCCATCTCCTACAATGTATAAAATTTAAAAAGTGCCATGATCATCAATCAAACAGCCATAATTACACAAGGGTATGACTTCTGCTCTTGGTTCAAATTTAAATAGCTTAGTGCTGAGTAAGTAATGATTGTATAAAGAATGGCTGATATGTACTCTTTCAGTAGCTCATTAAAATAGCAATAGTCATGATATATTTCTTTTAAAAGACACCATATCATTCAGATTTAAAAGCATATATTTATGCAATAAATACTTTACACACCCCCAAAAACAAGAAAACAAATGCACAGACATGTCTTACATCTCTTTAACATACGTAACATATATTTTTTGACATATGTCATTAACAAAAGTCAATGAGGTTATTTCAAATCAACATAAATATAACTACAGAGTTTAGGCATGGGGTTTTAAAATGGAGAATGGTTTCTGATTCATTTCCTCATATTAACTCTAAAACAAATACACAGCACAAACAGAAGATTGAGGGGCAGCCTATTTTCAGCACAGCTGCCCCTGCAAGGAACAAGCACTTTACCCTGGTTTTACCAGGGACCTCCTCAGAGCACTACGAACCTGTGAATCATGCTGTCCAAGAACATTGTTTTGGCCTTCCATGGTATTTCTTTCCTTTTGTTTGCTTCTCAAGTGTTGCAGTTCTTCTTAAATTTTAGTGTTTCAGACTCTTGTTGCCTGTCATGCTGCTAGCCACCCTGTTCCAGACAACTTTAGATTTTTCCAGCAAAATTTGGTTACGGTATCGAATATAAAAATACACACAGGGAAAGAAATGTCAATTACAGAGGGTTCTTTATGTTCTTCATAAAGAAGCACTAATAATTACACACACACACACACACACACAGAGTTTCCTACAGCTGGTGATCCTTCAACTGTTCTATAGTGATTTTACCATCATTAAGTACATAAAAATAATTAAAAGTCTGCATTCTTTCACTCATAAGGAAAAATGAGAAGTTCTCTTGTTAGTCCATTAAGGACTTACTGGAGAATTTCTAAATCCTCTGCTCTCTTTTAGTGGTGTGTTTTAAAGTTCAAAGAACTCAAAAAAAAAATTAACAACCTGACATAAAGGAGCCGTCAAGAACAAAGAACATTGAAAGCCTAAAAATACCAAATCAGAAAGTTATTTAAGAGACCTCTAAACAGACTTAAAATTATTTCTTACACCTCTCCGCAATGACTACGCAGTCGGCCCTTCACATGTCACTTTTACAAGCTGGCACACATTCTACACAGCAAAGGTTATCTACAAAATTTATTAAAGATGAACTTGATCATTAATATATTATGATCAAAACTGATATGTTAAAGATCTATGATTTCATCCTTAAAATAATTTACTGTTTCATTTCCTGTATAATTTATGACACTCTTTTCATAACAATTATAATCATCTGTGTAGAAAAATGTACTAGATTAGCCTTTTATAAGCATTTTAGCTGACATGGGGACTCAGATTTTTTAAACAGAGTTGCATCAGAACTTTTACACTGTAGGCAAAAAGGAAAGCCCTAGGGGGAGTTTAACTCTTCAGATGGTTTCAGAAAATAATAATAAAATATTGAGATATTTGTTAATAATTTTTTTCTAAACCAATTTACACAGTTTATTTTTCAAAGAGTAGGATTTTTTTTTTTTATTTTAAAAAGACTCTGGTGTGCTGCTATACACACAGCTAAATAAACAGGCTCCCTAAAATCAGTTTTAGTGGATTGGAAAAAGTCTACATTTAGACATTTATGAAATAAAATTAATTTGATTTAGACCAAAAAAAGGTATTCTCACTAGCTTTATGCATCTAATCAGTGCTTAATTCAGAGATCAAAACTCCATATAGTTAGTAGAAAAAGTGTTTTATCTTAAGGTGTTCTGAGGAGCTGCCTTCAGAGAACTCTGAAATGAATGTGTTCCTCATATTAGTTCTGAATGCTTTCATTTACAAGAGAAAAATCTGTCTATAGTCCACATAAGATGCTAAAGAATTTTGATTCCTTGGCATAAATGATAAAAATTGACTAAGCATGGAGAATAAACTTTCTGTTTGTTTAATGATTGTATTCCATACTACATCTTACTTGTAAGTCTTTCTGTGAGAGGCATCTTAATCATGCTTTTAGCTAGATGCTAAAAAACTATTGATCCTCACAAACAGGATACACTGATGTGTGAGTATCAGGGATCTTAATGGGGTTTTTTAATTGTGTATTTTTATACAATCTATTACTGAGGGGGGGAAATACACTGAAATGTATAGAAAACCAACAAAAATTTAATTTATTTAAGAATGTGGTGAAAAGATGTGAAGCAAATTTAGTCAGTAGCTGCAGTTCTGATAGAAATTATCCTTTTTGTGTTATAAGAGTTATAACAAGAAAGGAGAAACTTACAGATCCAATCTGATGGACTTTGTTTCACTCAAGTCAAGCTAAGCTAGCTATAAAGTATGAGAATTAGAGTTTCAGGAAATTTCCTCAGTGCATCCTGAGTTACTCATCTTGCCTTATCTATAACTTGTGGAAACAGGGCACTGAGGGAAGTCTGATAGAGACAAAAATCCTACGCTTAAAAATAAAAATGTCTTTAATTTTTTCAAGTAGAGAGACTTCTCTAAACAAAAAGTAGTGAAGAGCATACAAACTAGACTAAACCTAAACAAATTCAATACTAAATAAGGCTTGCTTTTTGTCAAACTCTTTAGAAATAGCACAGCCAAGTGTTTCTGCCACTCTTTCCCACATTCATGGTAGGCATATTTTCTAAAGGAAATATTCATATCCTGCTACCTCCCTTTTGTGACCAATAGCTGAGTGATAAATCCTCAGGTTCCTTTGTCTTCTGTAGTTTTTGAGACTGAAACTAGAACTGTTGTTTCCTATGAATACTTTAAATCATCCATTCTATTCCTTACTCTTTCCCCCAACCCAGTGCTTATAAAAAGCAAAGAAATTGTCTTTTATTTTTCTTAGATAGTAAGATAAAACTATTAATATGTTCAGTTTAAATCCATTCAAAAGGCTGAGACTTTCTTGGATGACATTTTTTAAATTTCTATTTATAAAACTTATCTGCATGTTCTTTTATATAAAAAGCCATCAAAGCACTTAAAAATCAATGCAGTACCAGCATTTTGTTTTCTGCAAAACAATACTTATATATCAAATGATTTCTTATCTGCTGAAACATGTTTATTATATAATGCGCACAGAAAAAAAAAGGCATTCCTACCTCATAAAAACTGTATAAACAGGAAAAAAAGACCTTGAAATTAAGTGGTAAATTCACCTGAGATTCTTGCTTCTTGCCTTGAATCCATCATTGGTGAGAAGGAAAATTACGTTATTGTCACAGAGGAGAGAAAGCTAAGAGCGCACTTTGATCAAAAACTCTATTTAATTTACCACCTTGTGAATTAACATTGTGCAGTTTGGTACTGAATCTTAACCCAAAAGCTGCATCACTCCTCAAATTCTCTTTGGGACTGTATATGTATTTTCTACTACCAAGTACCCTTCAAAAGTGTTATTGACAGACTACTCGAAGTCTGCACAGGAACACCAATATGCAAAAAACGTATAATAAAAAAAACTCACTCATGAGCCCTAACTTTGATGTTTGACGGCTTATAAAGTACCGATAACCTTATTCCTTGAAATCAGAACCTGGCCTTGTAAAAATAATAGTTGTTCTCCTCAAACTACTACAAGATTAAGCAGTGCATTCTTTCCAGAAATGTCCTCTCAGTTTCTGCTGTACTTTAAAATGGCCACTGACAAGGATTAAGATACGAGTGAAAAACAAATATATATATATATATATATATACACAAATATATATATGACCTTCAAGTAGTAGTGATCGAAGGTCAGGAAATGGTTCAGTGTGCATTGTTTCTTCTCAAAGGAGACAACCCATAGGACAAACAGCAATAATTTAAAAATACACTTACATCTGTAAAGGTTTGAAACCTGCAGTAAATCTAAGCTTTCTCAAAGTTTAAGTTTCTATAGTTTCCAGGGATCATAAGAAAATCATATGGAAGTGGGCAAAACTTGAGAACAAATATTCCATAGTATATTCTATACTACGTGTATCAAGATGTAAAAACAACATTTATTTAGAAATATGTACCTATATCGAACTATTAAATTTTATTCCTCAAAATTTTTTATTGTAATAAAAACCTTCATTAGTAATTACATATGTGAACAAAATATTCTTGTATAACACAGTCAATTCCCATTATAAGGTTTTCCCATGAAGAAAACCTTCATTTATTTTTAAAAAAAAAAATCAGAAGCATGAGAAACTAATAGTCTTTGATAAATCACTTTTTCAGAGACTTATTATAGTCCTGGGTACTTTCTGAAGATAGGTTAATGAGAGAAATAGCAGCTGATTTAGTTTGGATGAAGTAATGTATATGTGTGATTGTCTGAGGAATATAGTTGGACTCAAGTGACATTTTAAAAATTTGCATGTATAATGTAGATTTACAAACATAATGCACTTATTTGGGTTGTTTTTTTTTTTTTTCACCCAAGGCTGTCAAGGAGCTCTTTGTTTTGATCTTTTGTCTATATAGACTCCTCATCTTCCCAGCTCATTTTCAATGCCCTACAGAAATAAACTTACTAATTCATTTTAAATACACAAATACCATAAACTGTAAGAACAAAAAAACCCAACACTGTCTTGAATCTACTGTTTAGTAACATGCAGTATTACAATAGATAACATGAACAAGCACCAAAGCAAACATAAGAACTGACCCATTTGTTGCTGACTACTGCTACGAGATTACTACGCTGTACATCATTTTTGATTCTATATCTTGTCCTGATATCCTTACACACGTTTACCACTACTTAAGAATTTTCTTGTTCAACCTCTGACATGGCTTTGTTAAGTGACTCTGATTTACCTCAAAGCGTTTCATTTTGGTCCAATGAGTGCTCTGTGCAGTCAGGTGAAAGGACAAAGAGGTGACCAGCAAAATAATCGAAACAAGAATGGTAATTTCGAGCAGTTGAGAGCTATGACCTCTGAAACCAAATCTTACTCAGTAAAAGCTTGCTTGGAAACAGAGTAATATATAGAGATGTCACATTTGCTTAGTGTCCTCAACACAGCTTTCAAAAGTAGGTTCCTTTTGTTTCCACAAAAATAAACAAACATGATAACTTTTTAGGACCGCTTGTCACAAGGACTCCATTTTGCAAAATGAAGTTTAGAATCTAATTGATATTACTGTCTTTCAGGGATTGTAAGATTAGAATTTTAGCCATAGTGAAGTTAACCTTTCCATAAAATTCTGATTTAACACTGCAGTGAAAACTTTATGATTAACAAGATCATAAACCTTCAATGTCTAAGAATTTTTCTGCAGCCTATGACTTTATCAGCACTCCAACCAGCAGTCTACTTCTTCTACATCAAGATTTATGTGACTGAGAGAAGATTCATAAGATAGCACAAAATGCTGCACAAAGCCCACTTCTTTTTTTGTTCTGAAATATTTTTTATCTGCATACAGTTTAAAAATAAACAAACAAAGAAACAAAAAACCACCCAAAACATCAATTTAGAATCTTAAATGTGGACCAGAAAATTATTTAAGTTTTTAGTGCAAAACATTACTATTACACTTAAATAATAAAATTCATGCCTGTAAAAAACTTTAATTTTGCATTACAGGTTTGGGGTTTGTTTTGGATAAACTTCCTTCTAAAAGGAATTACGTAAAATTATTATACAGAGCTCTCCAAGCATGTATATGTAATTTTCTACATACCAATGCATATTTTGTATGTGTGGATATTGTATCTAACGTTACTAACTGGAAACTGTTTAGAAAAATCTTACAGGGTATCGAATGCAATTTATGGTATAAGTTCCTTAGCATTGGATATTTAAAAGACAGAAAATTAGATGCATGAAAAATCATGGGTTTCCTAGTGCTAACTCCAGAATTTTATTTTCAATTCTTAAATAAGATGTAAAATTAATCTGGTTCATTTTCTAGTTAGAGACATGAGCTCGTGTTCAAAATCAACATAATCAGGTTCAACCTTGTTAGAACAGTTTTTAGGTACTCAATATTTCTATCTTATTAATGCTAATCTGGTACCTGGAAGTGGAAGAGTTTACAAAAAATTAAAATGTCACCATGACATTTCATCTATCCCACTGCTTGGTGAGGGTGTTGCTTTGAGCCTAATTTGAGTCTGAAAACATAATTATAAAAAGTTTCCCAATAATATCCCAGTCTTGATACCTCACATACAAGCTACTTAAAATCACAAAAATTATAACAGTGTGTTAGAAATTCACATTTAACCAATAGACTTTTTGCAAATATTTCCGTGAAGACCAGCTGAATCACCAAAGCACAATCACTGTAACTCTGAGACGTCTGCTTGGCTCAGCAGTTTTATTACATAGATCAGTTTTGCATTACCTCCTTCTGGCTGTGAGTGCCTGCAAGTGCTCATAGACAGAGGTCATAAAACATTTATAGGTCTAAGAATGTAAACTGCAGCAAAGAGTGAATCCTCAGTCTGTGGGCAGACATTTGAAAGAGATTTTCCTGAGAAGTCTGTGGCAACCATTTGCCCCATTCCACACCCTATAAAATTTTAATTTTAATTTCCTTTACAGGGTTTATCTTTAGTATTTGGGATTCTAAAATGTAACTGTAAATGCTGAAATATGCTGACAATAATATGCAATAATCTTGTTATTAATAATGTCGCAGGTACCAAAAAATGTGGAAAAATAAACAATGTTTCAGTTCTTCTCTAACTGATAAAGCCAACAGACAATTAAAGAAGAAAAAATAGAAAGATTAGACTGAAAGGTTGTATAGTAGAACTCTGCAACACAAGGGCTAGTGTATTTCAGATTAAATAGGAAAAGAAAAACGTTTTTTTAAGTTTTATTTCTCACTACAAAATACATATTGAGTGCTAAAAATGTCCAACTTCTTCCTCAACATGGTGTCATCAAAATAAGAAAAGTTTTTCAGTTAAGCATGTTATAGTCATTGATCTCCTAATTAAGAAGTCCATTTGAGGCCTTTGACCTCACAGCAGAAATAGTCAATCCTTTCTGAATGTCTACAGTATAAAAAGAGAACAAAGACTTCAAGTCCTGAAACGCACAGTAATTCAGTAATGAGAAACCCATTGAATTCCCAGACTCCTTGTGTAGGGACATCTTAAGTGAATTTTGGAATGGTTTGCTAATATAACAAAAGAGATAAACTCAGCTGGATAGAGAATAGCATTTCTCCCAGCAGTCATTAATAATGGTTGTGACCTCTGTCACAAATCAGTGCTGAAACTATTCTATGAAAAAATGAGAACCAAGGAGAAAATAAACGATTAAATAATGATAAAAATCTCGTGTTTAACCATAATGACCCAGCAGGTTGCAGGTACTGTCCCCAGCACATAATTCTGTTGGGAAGAAACTATGAATTAAGAAAGGTAAAAAAGTCAATAGTGGTGACAAATTAAATCAGGACAACGTCAAATGAAATATACATCTTTATTCATGGCAGAGGACTGATATACATATACATGAGAAAACTGAGCAGTCTGTCCTACTGAACCCATGCTTTGACCTTGTCTCCCACAAATGTTAGAAAGCTGTTATTAATTCAAAATCTAGAAAAGTACCAGTTTTGAATCTGGTTGTAATCAAATGGCTAAGCAGCAGGCAAGTATTCTATGCATATATACATGGTTTTTAGGCATATATACATGTTTTTATACATATATACATGGAGATGTTTTTTAGAAGGCTTTGGTGTTACTCACACAGAAGTTGAACTTAGAAGGAACCTTTTGAGATGTTTTTGTACAGCTCATACACTTTTTTCACGCACTCAGTTGCAACTGAATTTCCTTCTTCATCAATACCTAAGCTGTTCCTTTCAATCCATGTCATGCAAAGAAAACGGCATTCCTATAATCAAGTGCACAGAATCCATGAGGAAAAGAATCACCAATTTGCAGTCCAGTTAGAGTGACATTTATTAAGCTCTGAAGGTCTCTTCTGAGTGTCAGTGAATGTCATATGCTGATTTTATAATATTTACCTCTTACACACTTTGTAGGTTGAAATGATATTCATATGTCTTGCCTTTCAATGATATGAAAATTAAAAATTAATATCCAAAATATCCACCTTTTTTTTTTTTCCCACAATTTGTCAATAAAATTCAAGACCTTTATACAGCTTGAGTTTGGCCTTGGAAATTACAAATGAAACCTTGAATATCTGTGCAGGGCAGGTACTGAAAATATATGCAAATGCGTAAATGTAGGAGACAGAACATAGAATTTCTCTCCTTACCAATACCAAGGATTTTTGTTTTCTTTCAAATTTGGAAGTCATTAAGTCTTATCTGCAAAATGGAGATAAAAGCTGCTTGACAGGGTGCTCAATAACAGAGTGCATTCTTCAATCCCTGGTGATGCAAATAACAATTACACCAGCTCAGCTCCTTACCTCTCATCTCAATCTGCTTCTCACTTTTGCTCAGTGCTACACTGTACTACTGTACTTACAGTGTTTCCTTGCCACCAGCCTTTTCATCTCAGTACCTGTTCTTACTAAGCTCTTTCCAAGGACTCATCAGTTATTTGCCTTTCTGGATTCTGCTGTCTCCTGTGGCAGTAAAACAAACATAACACCAAAAGCAAAAGTTTTCCTCAACCCTTTTAAGCCCCAAGATAAAACACTTACAGAACAACCCATTTTTCACATCACAAAATTAAATGCTACATTCTAAAATTAAAATATTCATGAATCACACGAAAACTGTGGAGTTGGTTTGTTGGTTAGTCAGTTGGTTGGTCTGAGAGAAACAAATAAGCTAAATTAAATATCCACAAAATTACACAAAGCTTAAAAAGGGTAGTTCAAAAGTTAGGTCTACTATTAAAGGTAATGTGGTTATCTGAACCTGCCATATATGATAAATCATAATTTTCTGTAAAAAGAGAGATGCAGTCTACAAGTGTCTGTGAGTTGACTTTTAGAACTTTTCAAAGTTAAAATATTTTTTTCTGATTGTATAATGAGGTCAGAAAGGTAAGAGTGTGGAAATAATACAGTATTTTTGCAGAAAAATCTGGAGCAAATAAATGAGTGAACTTTTCACACTTCTTCGTTCTGATCCGGAACACCAGAATCTATATTTAAAAAAAAAATATATATTCCTTTAGCATTAGTAGTGATACTGTCTGCAAGTGCTAATTTTTGTCAGTCACAGCACGTCATTCAGATTCTATACTCTTGTTTGTCTCTTAAAGCTACAGTTATTTTAAAGCATTCAAGATTATAATTAGTTTCTACAATTAACACCAAGGGATTGTTCCACATCTAAGTGCATCTCCCCCTTGCTCTTCATTGAGATGTGTAGACAGGGGATTTTGATCCCTCCAGATTATTTCCACACTTTGTCAAAAATTAGGCAGTCGAAGTGGGGCAACGCATGCTTATAACTAACTGAACAAGAACATCATATTTCAGTGCTTTGATATGAATCATGAGGTGCCTGTGACTGTGAGAGTCAGAGTAGAATATCTGAGAAAAGCTGTACAAAATCCAGAGGTGTGACAACTTTAGTTGCAGCAGTTTTGCTCCATTTTATAACAATATGTTTAGGATTTCTTTGGTCAAGGTAAGTCTTGTGCTAGTATTTCTTCATTACTGGTGCCAGATATGATATTCTAGCAAAGATGGAGTTGGAGTATTATATATTTGTAACCTTTGTATTAGGGAGCATCTTCTCTGGGATTAAGGCAGAAATCGAATGCACGGGTCTAGGAACAGGAGCTAATTTTTTTAAGTTTTGATTTCTTAGCTGAACTTTCCAAGAACCTTGACAATCTCACAGGTATTGTCTGTTTATTGATCTTACTTACACAGGCATATTAGCATTAACAAGTATTTCTCCAGCTGCACCAGTAAGATTGTAACACCGCTGTAATTCACACATGGAAGATGTGTCATGTTACCATGGAATTTCGCCTGGTAACATAGAAGTAACATTTCGATCTGAATTGCAAGTGGATGCCCACAGTCTTTGGTAATTCAGTAGGTAAAGAAAGGTAGAAAGGATGAATGATGACTCATGAAGCTACTGTTTCAATAACTGGAACAAGCTGACAGGAATCGTATTTTGATAAGGGAGGAGGCATGGAGACATGGTGGAGGAACAGGGTATCTTCCCACAGAATTCAACCTCTTCGCTTTGCCAGACAAAGGTGAATTAACACATTCTTGCTCCTTTTAGAAACTATCCAAGAATGTCAAGTCAAATATGATGTTTTTTGGGGAGAAGTAAAAGAATAGACATTGAAGAAATATTTTATAAACAGTAGCAATGAATTGTTAAGTAAGTTGAAACCTGAATGAGGTTTCATTGTCATTGTTTACATTTTAATTTGCTCCTAGCTACTGCAGCATGAAAATATAATTATTTCACAGGATTTTTATGAACACCATATTACATTTTTCCTTTATTTTGGCTTGCTTGTGTTTTACTTTTAATGTTTCTGAAAAACTCTTATCTGATATGAGTTCATCTCCATTTTGCCTTGTAGGTTCATGTTGATTATATAGCAGTTTCTGTTAGTTCTCTTCCTTTCTTTTTATTTTTCAGCCATAACACATAATAATAATGCAATATCAAACACATATTTTGCAGAAATCTACAAGTACCACTAAATGGAAGAGCAGTTTTTGCTTTTTCTTTAACTATCCACAAGTATATAGGTTCTCTTTCTTCTATTTAGTCTGATTTTTTTTATTTTGTATTGTGCTCTCTTTTTTGTGTGTGTTAATCTTTCCTTATGACTCCTGTGTGCATTTTTTGAATTCTCTGAGTCTTTGTCTTATTCAGTTTTTTTGACTTACAATGTTAGCTTGTAGCAGTAAATACCATGAGATACCATAGAGACAACAGAAAAAAAAGTTACTTTTTAAACAGATAATAAGAAAACTTCAAACCCTAATTTGTGTTTCTTTTAAATGTATTCCCTGGAGGGTAAACAAGATAATTATGAATTCTTCTCTTGAAGGCTCTTTCACATCTTTCTATCTCCAGTCTTTTTTGTTTACTCTTCTGAACCAGGGAATACGTGAAGAGAACAATAAAATAATATGTTCTGTGGACTTCTCTAACATGCCTTTCCTATTTCTAAGTAAAATAAAAATATTCTTAGCATTTTATATACAGGTTATTTATATACACATGGTGTACAATCTTCTTTCAGATGCAATTGCACTGATAATAGGGGTATTCTCATATCTAAGGAATAGATATGTAAATAGGTTATTTCACCCTAAAAATGTTAGGGTGAAAGGATGGCCTTATGTCCTCCAAGTAATTCTGACTCTGTAGTCTGTATCTACTATTTGCCTGTGCTTCAAAGAGGGTGGGAGGAATTAGCTTTTCACTGTATTCTCATCCAGAAATGCTACTGAATTGACAATGGTTATACAATTCTTGAGTTATCTATTCTGTGGACGATGCACACTGCAGAACAGCCAACAAGCATAAAGGTATCAGTGTAAGCCAGAAAAGAAATTAATTCTCTGAAGTTCAAGTTGTGCAGGCATGAAAATCTTAAATAAAAAAGGCAAGGGGAGCAGGAATCTAATCCTTAATGATTATAACTAGTGACTGCAACAGTGCTTTAGTGAAGAGAAAAGGTCAGAAGACTACTTAGCATACAAAGAAATAAAACCCACTCAATGTATAGCAACTATTTTCTCACTTGGACTTGTATATACTGTTCAGTATCCCTCGTCAGCATGCCACTTTTTCATAGGCAATGGGTTTCATTCTGCCTTACATTTCAGAGCAGGTTTTGTCAGCAGTCCAAGCAAAGAAAAAATCCAATGCACATCTGACACTGCACACCTGGGGTGATGTTACTTGAGATTCATTAAATGCTATACCGGAGCACATCTTCTTATCCTTTAAAAAGGTTATGTACATCTGATGACAGCTTCTGCATCTTGTTCTATAATGCACCAGAAAAGAAAATAAGCTAATTTCTTTCTTCTTTCCACTTTATTTCTAGGAACTTGAGCTCCAAAAATAGTATCTCCTTAATATTAAGTAAATGAAGCATTTCATTAGATAAGCTGGAGAATGATACCTGGATGCATGTTAAGTTTGTGTCTCTAGTCTGTACATATTTCTCTATGTGAGTGTTAATTTTGTCATTTTGTGTTTGTTTAAAGACCTATTGTTTTACTTTGCAATTGCATATTTTCTTAATTTTGTTTGTTCTTTCTTTTTTTCTTTTTTGGTTGGGCTTTATATTTTTGATGATTTTGAAGGTTAACATATTTTAATCTGGTTTGGAATTTATGATATGTTAGTTTAGTTGTTATTGTTTACAGTGAGAATACCTTTTTTTAAACTCCTGAGAAATTCTTTTCATTCACGTGCTAGTGATGACAAAGTGTTGTGACATATGTGTTTGTGCAAGGTGTCATTACTATTCAATCTCCCTCCCCAGACAATACACTTCAGTTTTACTCAAAGTCAGTCTGTGTGAGAAAAAGGTGTTCCATATTTTAAAAATCTGATGCTTTTTTCAGATAGAGTACTAAATTTTCAGCAGGGGCTGGAAGTTTGTAGCTCAGCTTTGGAAGATTATTTCTTAGTCAGAAAAGGAAAATTGATATTTCTGTATAAATTTGCTATTGCAAAGATACAACATTCTCCTGCTGTTTTGGTACATGTGATAGCTTCAGACACAGACTTAGAATAAGGAAACCTGTCACTTTTACTCTCAGTGTATCTTATTAGACATAGGCAGATCGAAAGAGAGAATAGCTCAATTTGCATAAAAATGAGGGAAGAAGGCTGCTCTGGAAAAACTAACAAAATAACTAGGAACCTAGGAACCCCAGGGAGAATGGCTATCAGGAGGAATGGATAACACCTGACAAGAGTGGAAAAACTGGCCTGAGGAAGAGTTGATGGAGCTAAAAGTAAAAGAAGAAGGGAGGAAGAGAGGTCACCAAGCTGTCTATACAAGTGTTGGTACCAGACTGACTCTGACTGCTACCCCTTTCCTAGCATAATTCCTTACAGAAGCAATAAAAATGCAGAGGAACCAGACTGAAATGAGATATATCAGTTCTTGCATGTATTTCCACTAAAAATAAAGGGATTTAGGCAGAGGACATTGTATCTAGGCTTCTGCAGTCTTGTCATTCCAAGCAAATTACTACATCTGTACTGTAGAGATGGATTTGACACTAATTGGGAATAATAGAGAAACAACTGCAAAATCCAATTAAAAATATCCCTCTTTTATCCACTCTGTGCTACAAATGACCAGTTAGGTTTTGTTTTATTGGTGGCATCTCCTGATTTGTGCTACCTGGAATCTAACAGCCCTGTTAAGAGCTGACACAAAGAAATGGCAAACAATGGCTATGTATCTGTATATTTGCTGATAAAGGACTCGGCAAAGGGGAATGTGTTTAAAAGACTGAGGGAGAGGCAGATACTCTGTGCAGGATTAAGGAAAAGTGGTATGATTACAGGCTGTCAGTACGTATTCCAGTGAGACACTGGGCTTTCTCCATGTCACTGACTTTGGCCTCAACTTGTCAGTGCATTCAAATATGAAAATGTCAGCAGATTTAGTGTAGATTTACCTGGGCAGCAACAGTGGAATGGGAGGAAGAAATATTAAGCAAACTCAATCTGTCATGTCTAGGTTTTTTGTTAAATCTCTCATTTACAACACCAACTTCTACTTTCTCCAGATTTATAGAATCATAGAATCATAAAAGCACTAAGATTGGAGAAGATCATTAAGTCCAACCACTAACCCAGCACCTCCATGGTTACCATGACATCATGTGCCCAAGTGTCACATCTGCATTCCTTTTGAACACTTCCAGGGATGTGATTTCACCACTTCCCTGAGCAATGCCTGACCACTCTTCCAGTGCAGAAATAATTTCCAATCTCCAATCTAGATCTTTCCTGGTGTAACTTAAGGGCATTTTCCCTTGTTCTGTCTCCTTTCAAGTGATTGTAAAGAGTGATGAGGTCTCCCCTGAGACTTTTTTCTCCAGGCCAAATGACTTCGGTTTCCCTAAGTGGTCCTCATCAGCCGTGTGCTCCAGACATTTAACCAGCTCTGCTGCCCTTCTCTGGACACGGTCCACCACCTCAATATTTCCGTGTAATGATACGGTGAGAACTGAACACAAGAATTCGAGATATAACCTCACTGACCACACTATTTCTGATACAGGCCAAGATACCATTGGCCTTCTTGGCCACCTGGTAAGCGGCATATCTAAAGACAAGGCATGTGATTTTGTCTTCCTTCTCATCCTCTGCAAATATTTTATACCATCATGTGGATATGGTACTTAAAAAAAATCCAAAGACACTTCATTTCTTAAAAAAATGTACAATCCTCCTCTTAATCTTAATTGAACCCTCAGATTTCAGTATTCTGTTTAAAATATCATCTTACTTTTGCTTATTTTTTGTTTTTCTTGCAATTTCTTTCCTTTCTTCCTTGTAGTATCAGAGTTTTCCCAGCACATCAGTAGCAATGTGTGGTACCAGTGTATGCCATACAAGTACCAAAAACTTGATTGTTTTACAATTAGTTGGGTCCAAAATCTGGTACTTTTTTCTATAATCCTGTCTTACTAAAAAAAACAAAAAAAAAAAAAAAAAAAAAAAAAAAAAAAAAAAAGTAATAAGTACAGTCACATTCAAGAATCTGGAACTTCAGCAGCTATGGGGGTTTGCTTCAAAGTTTCCATTCTGTCATCTCATTTCTTTTTCCAGACTGGCAAGTCTTCACCTCTGTCTTTCATTTTTCTTCATTTATTAACATTCTAGAGTGTTGTTGTACTTTTACACATGATTTTCCTTAAGCAAGATGACTCAAACCCAACCTCAGAAGTTACAGCTATGTTGCACAGCACCAGAGATGCCTTATTGCCTTAGCTAAGGGCCAATAGTTTGCAGCTCCGTAAACTTGAACCAGGCTGCTGTTGTCAAGCATATTTCAGTTTTCCACATGTTTCTTTCCACGAAATGACAACACGATTAATTCTCATCCCTAAGCCATTTAATAAATAAATAGGTAATCTTTAATTCTAGAGGCTGGACAAGTGTACCGTATATTTTTACTGTTAACAGTTAGACAGATGCTCTCTCCTGCTACAAGAGCTTGATGATGTATCAGTCTATAAATCGTATAGGTTGAAAGAAAAGGCAGGGTCTGTAACATGTTTATAGTTTCAATGAATGTTGACTGAACTCATCCAGCAACTGAGCCAGAATGTGGACTCGAACACTTTTCAAAAACATTGCAACATTGTCAACTCTAAACAAAAAAGAAGCATCAACAGACCTGATGGGCTTTTTTTATCTTCTAATATGTTTAAGGAAATACAGAAAGTTGATATAAATTAGAAACGTATGTCAGAATCAGAAATGATTACAGAAGCTTTCTAATATGTAGGACTGATGTTTCTCCAGAAGCTTGAGTTCTTCAATTCATTTTGGAAGCACAAATGGATGCACCCATGACATTCTCCCCGTGGTTTATCAGCATAACATTTTCTGGTGAAACTTTTAGTCTTTAAATGAGTATTGACAGTCTTTGACACTTAGTAGTCTTCCCTTTTTTTGATGCACTCCTCAGGACTTGTTGGCTGCTCACCACATCTCTACTGCCAGCTCATTAGTTCAGTTCCTGGCTGAGCTGCAACAAAGGCAGAGATTTAAAGCTTGCAAATCACTGATTAATTTCCACTCTCATCCATATCACTTTTTTCTCTGTCCTTTTTTTTAAAAAATAAAATGCACAATAAATTACGTTTGAAGTATTTATTAGCTTTTTCTTTTTTAAATACTGCCATTGCCCTTTGTGGCAAAAATTATAATTAATAGCTATGCAACACAGTTCCTTTTCCTGCTCTGCAGAAAGAGCAAGATTTATTAAAATTATAGGACACATGCAAGTTGGTTTTAGTGATTCAGGTCAGTATGAAACTACCAAATGCACAGTTAATTTCAGCTGTTCCTACTGAGCTGTCAGTACATCTTATCCCAAATGGAAGACATTTATCCCACTGTGCTCCTGGCAGGCCACATACATTCCTCAGATGCTTCATTCCCTGTTTCTTTAAAAGGCAGCTGTCATCATAAATAGTGAGCAACCCCATCTCTTCTGGCAGATGAGTGTGCTTGACCAGAAAGGTGCAGTAAAGATAAAATTAGCATCTGTTTTCTTTTCACAGATAGTGTATGCAAAAAAAGGAAAATTTCCCCCCCTGCAAATAAACCATGTGGACTGCCATAGTACTGTCTGTGTGAAATTGGTTGGATTTATCTGGAGCAGGGTAAAACAACACTTCATTTTTTTGGGAAATTCATCTTGGTTCTATTCTTGCATTACAGTACAGTTCCTTTGAAATTACAAACTAAAAAAAAAAAAACAAAAAAAAACAAAAAAAAACAAAAAAAAACAAAAAAAAACAAAAAAAAACAAAAAAAAACAAAAAAAAACAAAAAAAAACAAAAAAAAACAAAAAAAAACAAAAAAAAACAAAAAAAAACAAAAAAAAACAAAAAAAAACAAAAAAAAACAAAAAAAAACAAAAAAAAACAAAAAAAAACAAAAAAAAACAAAAAAAAAAAAAAACAAACCAAAACAAAACAACAACAAAAAACAAACAAGTAAAAAAAACCCCACCCTGAAAGGGAAATATTTATATTTAATTCTAATATATATCTCAAACACCTTGCATTTATCACCTACTGCTAAGATATTCCTCAGCAAAGTTCAGCATTCTAGAAACCAGTGAAAATAGGTGACTTGTGGCCTTGTTATCAAAAAATATCTTTAAATAATCTGAGACCAATGCACACAGAATTAGTACACTCTGTGAATATGAAAGCAGAAGGACTAAATAATTAAAATTACTATTCTATCTAATACAAATAATTTAATAGGAAAGAAGGTTCTCTTTTTTAAGCAACCCAACTTAAATATTATTAATATGGGAAATTATGATCAGTGATAATAAGAGACATCCATCTATGTGAAGTGCAGCAACAGGAAAAGAAGCCTACCAGCTCTCAAATACTCAGGAGATGAGTAACATATTTTAAAAGAATCTATTTTATAAATGATAAATAAAGATTAATAATCATTCTAGAATCCATGGCTAATTATTTTCTTCACAAATCTGCTCTCTTCTTCTGCCTCATTCTTTTCAAGAACTCTGGTGTCCTTTATAACTCAAAGATTTTAAGATAAAGAGCAAATTAGGTACTGCTTTTTATTTCAATTCTCCCTTATACAAATTTTAATCCAAACATTTCTTTTAAAAGACTAATATAAAGCTATGTGCATTTAAATCAAGGCTAAATATATTTACAGGGAATTATTCTGGCTGCGTCTCTACCTTAGTGCCAAAACCTGCATACCTGGACACCATTCCCAACACCACCACAGTGAAAGCATTGCCAGAAAGTCAAAGGAGACAATCCTCCCCTCTAGTCAGCCATGGGGAGACACACCTGGAGTGCTGTGTCTTGCTCTGGGCTTCCCAGTGCAGGGCAGGTATGTGCTTCCAAAAGCTGCTCCAGCGAAGGGCTGCAAAGATGACAAAGGGACAGAAGCTTCTCTTGTGCACAGACAGGCTGAGAGCGCTGGGACTCCTCCGGCTGGAGAAGAAAAGACTTGGGAATTTTATCCATCTGTGGAAATATTTAATGAGGAGGAATAAAAAAGATGGAGTAAATGTAGTGCCCAATACAGGACAAGGGACAATAGACATATATTAAAATATAGGAAATTATTTAAACATAAGAAATGTCTTTTTTGGTGTGAGGATGGTCAAGTACTGAAGAGGTTATCCACGGAGGGTATGGAATCTCCATCTCTGAAGCTATTCAAAACCTCTTCAAGCATCACAGAAACACCACAAAATATTCTGAGTTAGACGGGACCTATAAGGATCATGAAGTCCAGCCTCTTAAGTGAAAGGTCCATATAGGGGTCGAACCCATGACCTGGGCATAAGTCAAGTACACACAGCTCTCAATGCTACCTGATTCTCCGTGATTGCAGGAGGGGAGCAGAGAGTAGGAGGGAACTAGGCAATGTCATCTACAAGGTGCCATCCTGGCCTTTGCACTTATTTGATTCAGTGAAAGCAAAGTTTAAAACTATCCCCTAAGAAGTAAACAAAAAGCCTAGGAATAGGACAGAAATTATCAACACCTTGTTCCTAGACACAAGAGTTTTTAACAACTTTAGCTGATTTGCTATGCCCTTCTGAGCATTTGATGTCACAAAATTTAGAGTGCCCATGCTTAATAGCAGTAGTTTCTTCATACTGATGAATATATGAATTTTTATATTCCTAACCTTTCTATGTGTGTATCTAGTAGAAAAATCGCCACTAGTATTTACAGAGGCTTGAAAATAATAAATCAAATGCTTATTTCTAAAACATGTTTTCTTGGATTAAGTGCACATGAATGATAAGGAAATCAGCACGGTCAGGTCAAAACTAAAGGAGCCACTGTTTCCACCACAAGCATCATAAACCGAATGATGAATATTTGGGAACTTTAAACAAGACAAACTGGAAATCAGAAAATTCAATTCACCTAAGCTTCTACAGGAGTTAATGGGAGTCAGAAAAATGGGGAAGTTAAAACCATCAGATAAAACCTTCAAGACTAATTATCAGGTAGAACCTGAAGATGTAGGGAATCTCATATGTATAATGTCTGTAGGTAAATATGAAAATTGTCAGCAACTTTTCCATTATGGATACAGTTAAGAAGCACCCATTCTGGCAATGGCAGGAAAGGTGTTTTGACTGTTATATTTGACATTTCAGATAAACATAGCTTTGAGTTACAAGAGGCTGTTAATTGTGTATCATCATCCTTGAATTTACACAATTTGTTTTATACATGATATGGCAAAACCAAATAATTTCAGATAATTCTTTTTTCTCATCAAAATAATTATGGTCATTTTTCCCTTATTTACATTTTCCCTTACTAATTCCGCTTTGTGACCATTAGAACTTCTCTCCCATCACACTTTTTCACACTAAAACATGGGCATCACACATCTTTCTATCTCTTCCTTTGCCTTTCTTGCAGCTGTAGCCTCCAATATATTTTATCCTTCTTCACATATCCTCCACTCCCACCAACTGAACTGCTGTTGAAGACAGTGTTCATTTCTATCCTATTTGGATTTCCCTGGAGGGAGAAAGAGAAGTATATGAGGAAAGATATTTCTTTCTCCTTTCTCTTGTCCCCTGGGAAGAATTACTATCAATCTGTTCTTCACTTTCATACTGAAATAAATGTTAATTAATATTAACATCCCTGCAGCACAGAGAGGGGACTGTTCCAAAATACACAGTGACCCCTTCCACTTTTTGCTTGTCAGCCTTTTGCTCTCAACTTTCATTGCTTCACCTCCTGAAATTGCACCTAATGCAGCAAGTCATAAAATACAATGGGAGAAAGACAAAAATAAAGTCTTGGGACTCCTTCCTTATCTACTCTTAAACCAGTTCCAGGGCAAAAATTTTCAGTCAGCAAATAGGATGCCTTTACTGCCCTAATGCAGGAATAATCCCTTGAATAAAATAGAACATGGCTCTGTAGAATGGAGAATCATCCAAATCACATCACATGAGCAACCTTTGCCCTGACAGGACTCAGAGACACTGGAAAACAAGTAATGCCTATATTAGTATGCTCAGGCAAATGAGCATGTGCCAATTAGAAGCCAGTCCTGCTGAATTACAAAAATGCTCCGTAAATATGGAGCATAACCTTGGGTAGAGGTAAAAATAAAGGAACACAACAGGAGCTTTAGTCAGAGAATTAATAATGGGGCAGACGGTTCTTTGGCTTACCAGGGTCATTTGACAGGTAATAGCATTGTCTAAATTAGGCTTCACTGCAAATAGCAGAGAAACTGACATATTTGTAGAAGAGTAGCAAGGAAAGATTTACTGCCTTCCATGGAATTCTACCTTATTAAATTCTAAAGATTCTTTTTCTTATACTTTGTAGAACAGAGCATTATTGGAATTTCAACTCCGATTTCACTAGTAAATCATACACACAAGGCATCTCTGTAACATCAACTGCAATTCAATCTATCTTCACTTGAATCTTTTAGGAATATATTGTTGAAATAGAAAGCCAAGTAAATTTACAAATTAGGATTATGTTGTTTCTTGTGCTGAAGTTTTAGAGAATTTTTCGTAAGAAACAAAACTTCCCTCTACACTGTACTTTGCTGCTTCCATGCGAGGGCTAGAACTTCACTGCCTTTCACTTCATTGCCACCATGATAACATCATGGGTTCGACATAGCACTGGAGGTTTACATTCTGTATTTAAGACAGTTTGACTGTGGTTTCTGTCTTAATCTAATCTTGCTAAAACACACATTTAAAATAAACAAGTACTTTCTGGAACTAGGCAATAGATATTGCACTCTCTCAAACATGTGCTGAATAATTTGGTTTTTTTCAGATTCCATCTTTTACTCTTATAATAGTATTTAATTTGACAATAAAAAAATTAGATCTCTCTTATTTGAATTTTTATTCCTCAGTCTCTTTATGATTTTCTTCCATGTATCTAAGTTGTATTTATTTCTCTCAGTTGCCAACACAAAAATCCTAATCATTCTAATTATCGTTTAAATTTACCAAATTTTTTGACTCTTGAAGTAAGATCAGATAATAATTTCCCAGAAATTCAACTTCCTGACATTCCCTACACCTGATTATTTTACTCTCATTTGTGCTCCTGAGCCCACAGCAAGTTTTGGAAATCGTACCATGCTTTCACTAGAATAAAACAGCAGGCTGAAAGGGTAGTTAGCTGAAATTAGAACTAAAGCCACAAAAGCTAAAGGAAATTTTAGGTTAAGGTTACCTAGTCAAATATGAAAAATATATATATATTATTTTCAGTCAGTGTAAGGCTTTTAGGAGAACCATTTTAAATATATTAACTTTTCATTTCTACTAAAAACATATTTTAGAAAATTCAGTTTCAAAAAGTCTGTCTCTAGGAAAAATTATACCAATATTGAGGGTGAACAATTTTTCAGAACAGAAAAATTGGACAGTGGAAAAAACTATTCAGAAGAAAGATATATCGAAATTAATAGAGTAACAAAAATTCATAATCACATCCAGCCAAAAAATCTGGCCTTCTATCCTCATAATCTGCCTTCAAGGCTGACCAGTATGTGTTACTTCACAGGGAAGTGGATTAAAAAACAATGAAAATTTTACTCTAATGCCCAAAAAAGAATACCTCATTATATTACAAAGATCAGTAACAGCACTAAAGTCACTCTTCTGTCCTTAAGTCAAGAATTTTTAGCAGAGGGTGACAAAAGTCCCTTGATCTGAGTACAAGGTCCATTTTTTTCTTATTGTAGGTGGTAGACCTCAGTTTGTAACAAGCATCTCTTGAAAGATTATTTCAATTTTCCTCTTTTCCCCTTAAATTTTATTTTCTTTAACTACTGATGTAACACATAACATAATTCTAAGACAGCGTCTCCTACTGAAACCTGCTCATACTGTGGGCCGAATCATCACCTGCCACCTCTGATTAGCTCATATTTCACTGTCTATTTTCATCATATTTTGCCATACTTTTCGCTGGAAGCTTCTAGAAAAACAAAAATTTCTTATTGCCTCTCTGAGGTCAAAAACTTGTAAAGCTAAACATTTGGTAAAAATAAGCTAATCAGATGTTTTTATTCACCACCTCTTGAGTTCTATTATTCAAAAAAAAAAAAAAAGAAAGAATATAAAAGCAAAGTTTACATTTTGAATGCAGTGATGCAGTAGCTTCTTTACTTCTCTCAAAATGTTAATGAGACCAAAGCCTTAGGAGAATTAGACATAAATAATTGTACATCTGCACATATCATGAAAACACCAAAATACTGGAAAAAATCTCTAAAGGTGCAGAAAGGTTATTTTGTTACAGAAAGCACAATCTCCGTTTCTCAAAGGATATGGCAGGAAAAGGTGTTTCTCACACAATCCTCTGGTATTTCCGGCACTGTCAAGGAGATAACACCAGCGCAGGTAAATCAATGATCTCATTCACTAGAGTAATTTCTGTATCTATAGTAGATTTTTACACGGCTAAGCCAAAAGGTAGCAAAAGAACAGTACATAAAACACAGAAAAGTACATAAAAATTATGAAGCATATCAGGAAAAAATCACCACAGAACTGAGAAAGCCCAGTCCTCAGCTACAGCCATATTACAATGCAGCGTATATCAAGGAGAGCTGAAGTAAGGAGAGGGTGGGTGAACAAAGAGAAAAAATCAGACAGCTCATTATTAAGTCAAAAGATTAATAAAAGCAGGCCATATTTTATCAGAGCTTCTCAGTTTATCAATCAATTTAAACGAGACTCTTTCCATTACAATGAGAACAGTCAGCCTAAAATTATGGCCATTGATTGATGGATTGAAAGGGGATTAATTTTAGGGTCGTAAGAAAAGCATAAAGTGACTACTTCTCTTTTTATTATTAACCCCCTGAAGAAATAACAGATCTACTGCAATAAAATGAAAAAAGAGCGAGAAGACTGGAAATAGGATGTGTTTTTTTGAAAGGCCAAAACATGTATTCTTGAAGAAAATACTGTTTAATGGTTTTTTTCTTCCAGATTAACTTACTCCAGTATTTATCACAATTATCTATGAACCACAATGTCATGGAGTTCTACACTTTATTGCATACATGTCAGTGATGTACACACAAGTTGGTTGTTATGCTCTGACAAATAGGTAGATCTAAGACAAACCTTCATTATCTCTGTTCCTGATACTGACTTGCCTTAAGGGAAACAAAAACTTAATAATTAATAAAAGAAAAATTAATTTATATTAATTATTATTATAATAACCTGTATTCCTAAGCAAGATTGACTGATAGTTAATAGTATATCAATGTTATGGATAACAGAGATGCATCAAAATTCTGAAAATGAACATAGTCTTACAGACAATTCTACACGTCTACATACACACATATACACAGGTTTTGGACTGCCTGCATACTATCAGAATGTGAAACTGGGCATCAGACTGGCCATTCCAAGTTGGAACTTCAGTCTTCACCAGTAATACTTGCTGCTCACTGGCCATGTAATGGTCTTTTGGCAGCTCCCAGTCATGCTCCTGCCTTCTACTGGCATTATGCTTGCTCACATATCCTTCTCCCTCTTCAACTGGTGCTCAGGTCCTGGATGATAAGTCATTTAGATGGAGAGCCTGCAAAATGCTTCAAGTGACAGGTTATGCTCAGAAGTCAACTGTTTGTGTATTGTAGTAGACAGCAGGAAATTTTCAGAAAACTCATTGGTAAAAAGCACAAAGGTAGTGCTGGTATTTTCAGACATTGCTTTCAGTTTTAACTATCCTCATTAACAGGATGACATGACTTTTCACGGGGCACCAGAGAAGTGACCACATGTATGTACTTTGCCCCAAGGACAATGATACTGTGACCAATCAAATCACCTGACCTGCCAAAGAACATTTCCCTTTGGTAACTGCTGCTAAGTATTCATGTTATAAAAAGTCTTTTCCACTCTAGAGCAGTCTTAAAATTCAGCTTTATTACAGTTTCTTCAATATATACAAACAGGTAGCTTGAAAATATAACTTGTAATTTGTTTACAGTTTTATTAAAGCATCCTTTCTCTGTTTATTACTTTTTCAAATACAATAGTAGAAATCAAAAACAAATACAACAGATGAAGCATAATAAATGCATTCTGTGATACTGTGGTTAAATATGCTTTCCAAAGAATTTAATTTTAATGATAAGAAATGTGTCAAAAGATTTAATTTTAGTTCTTGAAAATCATTTTCTCATCAAATAAAAGTAAACAAACCTAGCTATAGCTAGGTTCAGACCACTTTTATTTTCACTTTCAGAAAATATTCTAGGTAATTTGGCTTCTGAAACTGAATAATACTACAGTAAAATAACCACATATATTTTACAGGTTAGAGATAGAAATACTTCTTGTACATCTTGTGCTCCACCAGGTACATATTTAAAATTGAAATGTTGATTCAAGTCAATCACAAACTTTCAGAATAAACTCCTTTTATTAGAGAAGTCCCTTTGGCTTGGGAAATTGTTCTGAGCAAGGTCAAGAACTTGCTTCTTATAGATGTCTCAGGATCTGACAAAATTAGGGTCTGACTAGGAAAATGAGTGCCTTTAGAAACTAGACTAAGAGGTGACTCTTAACACCTAACCTGTACTGTCAGTTCTCCCAATTTTATTTGGAAGATTATAAAATTCTCCGTCAGTTCTGACTGCAGAAGTACCTGTATTCCAAATGTACTTTTTTTAATGTGTAATCTTATAATCCTCGACAATGAAAGTTAAAAATAATACTACTTACATTTCTATTGGTCTTCTGGTTGTTTAAATTTGAAGTACATGTTTTCAAAGGCTCCTGACTTCTGAGGCACAGCACACTGAATTCATGAGATAATGCTTCTGATCCTAAAGAGGTTAACATTTAAAACTACACTAGCTGGTTTTCTTGTAAATCTAAGACACACATAGCCAGTTACTGTGATTGTAATTAGTTCCCATTTAATAGAAAGTATTAAGGGCTCTGTCATATCTTCTTGGCTAACTGCACCTTAAAATTATCCTTTACCTATCAGACAAAGAATAAGAAGGATGTGTAGTGGCACACACTCATAAAAGGAAATGAGTTACATTTGATGACAATACTGATTTCATCTGCTGAAGGGTGCAGAAGGAACAGCTGGTCACACTCACACATTAACACGTGGCCAAGAGTTCAGTGCTACAAAACCTGTCAGGATGTAGAACTACCATCTACAGGTGCATTTTTTAGAAACAAAAGAGCTTATCTAATTAACTTTCCTATCAAGACTCTTTTCTTGGTCAAGTTAGTCCTGCTAAGGTGGCCCTGGCTCTTGAGAGAGAAAAAAGCACTTGTAGATACATGGTGACTTCTTACACCACCACTGATACAGTAGAATTATGCTTATTTAGGAGTCAGAGGCAAATCTCAATTTGTAATTAGTTGTAATTGCCAGCCTATTCTAGCAGTATTAAATTACCTAATTTTGTGATCTGATCCATTATGTTTCTAATTTTCCTCTGACGATTTTGTCTGATGGTATTCATTTAGGAGTCACAGATATGTTGAGAAAAAATGACAAAACAATGAAACATAGACAAAACACTGGATTGTATAAAACTTCATTGAGACTACAACATATTTTAAAACTCAGAAGTCTAAAAAACATCTTCCTATTGAGTTTTTGGGAATATTTCCCTATGGACATGTAAAAAAGTAGTCTGAAGAGAGCATTAGCCCTTATATACACCACTAATAAAGCACACAGATCATGTCCTCATGTCCTTATTATGTTTTTCACCTCCACAATCCATTCATGCTGGAGTTGTTTAAACCTAGCAATACATACCCATGACATAAATTATTAGAAATAGGATGTTTCTTTTTAATATTCTTTGTTCTTACTCTTTTATCTAGTGGATATCTTGCAATGTAACACTAAAAGAAGGAGTTTATTTCCTTTTTCTTGATAGTAATCTATACACAGTTGACATTCAGTTACACATTTTGTCAGACCTCCTGTAAGCAAATATCTTTTAACTGGTAGTGGAAGGGTGGTGTTTAATTTTTGCAACATTACTTTTAGTCCATGGGTTTTAAACATCCTTTAAAAAATAAGCAAATATGCCTACATAGATAATATTCTGTTATAACTGAGGGGAAGTTGAGTACTAATGAGAAACCATACTGACCTTCCACAAGCAATAGACCACACTGCTCCAAAGTTCATCATTTAACTGACAAAAGATCAGAGCAAGATGGGTCATAATCAGCAGCACAGGCTCCAGTTGGAGGCCTGTTCCTAGTGGTGTCTCCCAAGGTTCAGTACTGTGCCTGCTTAACTTACCCATCAGTGGCTTGGATGAAGGGGCAGAGGCCTCCTCAGCAATGTCACTGACAACACAGAGCTGGGNAGACAAAAAGATCAAAGAGAAATAAAAGCTAATTGTTTATATTGGTCAAAAATATGCCCTGAAAATAAGATAAAAATTAAGATAGAAGCCAGACAGACATAATAAATAGCTGACAGAGCATTTCAAGTTTCAGGAGAGGAGAAAAAAGCCCCTGCTACACAGTAAGTCTAGTTCTGGTAATTTAGTGCTTCACATGTCTGAATGGCACTCTTGGTCTCTTTGCTGGTAATTATGTAATAAACAACTGGGACCTGGTGTTTATTATTATTTTTGCTCTTTTTAAAATCAATTGTAAAGACAAACCAAACAAACCAAAATTCCAACTAAACTAAGAGGTAAAATAGTACAAGGATTGATATTCTGAGAAATATCTATATGCCTTCTGATGTGAAACTGCTCTGAAAATAAATTCATTCCAACCAGTGAATGAACCAGTGAAAATAAATTCATTTCAACCTCGCCAATGAACAAGGAGAATGTTACTTCAAACCGTTGTGTTCTGTTAACACAAATATGGTGACTATGAGGTTCTGGGACAAGTGAAAGAAACAGAACTTGAAAAAGAAAAGGAGTCTGGCAGTTGATAGAAATAGGACAAATACTGGGACAAATCTGTCAAGTGCAAATACTGTCACAATGAGCTAAAGTACAATTAAATTAGAGATGTAAATGAGACACTATTTAAACAAAATTGCAAGTGGAGAGGGAAAAGAGAATACCTGGTACCATGCCAAATGCAGCTTCCAGTTTTAGGAGGAATATTCATCAGATTCAGTAAGGCCAGGGTCAAATATATACAGCAGTTTCCACAACAACTAAGAAAATTTAATGTACTAGTAACTGTCAACATCAGCTTCAACTGTATTATTAGCTTTCTGAATACATGTATATTATAGTCTCATGCAAGAGAGTAACACTACATTTAAGATTGCACTGGAGTTCTTATTTTACCAGGTTAATGTATAATTACAGATTGAAGTTATTTTAATATGTGCATACGTAAAACATATATTAAATTACAGTTCATACTCATATTCATACTGAATTTTTTTGAAGTATCTCTGTAAAATGCTTTTGATTTGCATGTTCCATTGCACAAAATGACATGAATTAATACATTTACAGATAAATTAGGGGGGAGAGGGAGGGAAGATCAGAGAATGAAAAAGCAGAGAACATACATCTGAATAAATGGAAGTGAGAACAGGGCTACCACGTGGTAATTAGACTCGAAATACTGCAAACCAGCAAAAGTCTATTCAAACTGTGAAATTAAAACCACAAATTGTTGTGGTGATTACTACTGTTATGGAGCAGAGGAAGTCATCAGAATGTAAAAGCTGCTCAAGCTAAGCAGAAGAAGGGCATGAGAGCTGGGGAGAGGACCTGACAGTGGTACTAAGAAAAACAAGATGTCCTCAATGAACTGTAGGAGGAGTATTAAATTTCCCTGATTAAAGAGGCTTTGTTACTTCTGCTCTGCTTACTCATCTATTCCAGTCAGGATGAAGTACTCATCACAAAAGAGAACATGAGCTTTTGGGTTGGCTGAAGCAGAAAAACATCTCTAGATACATCATTGTAGTGGTTTAGCTCGCATTCTTTACTTTCTGTGAGATAAGAATAGGGAGGAATTGCAAAGCAGACACAAAAGTTTGGAGAATGTAAAGAAGTTTATTAATAGAACTATAAGTAAAATGAAATAAGAAGGAATTAAAGCAAAAACCCCCTTTTCTTCTTCCACCTCCCCCTTTTACTGAACTTGCACAAAGGATAACAACTATAATCTTGGTCAGTATTACAGTTCTTAAAAGTCTCTCCACTATTTGAGGAAAAAAGGTTTTCTTTTGCTTCACGTGGTTTCCAAACTGTTCAAAGGGCAACAGACTCACCCGAAACTTCTGCTGCCCTGCAAGCCATCTCTCCCATAAATCTTGCAGTCTTCCCACAACTACCAGAATGGGCCACACATGGGGTGTATCTTTTTTAAGGATAAGTGTCTTGGGGTGACTGCACAATAAGCAAATTCTAGTTTCTTCACAACATCTTTAAAAGTTTCTTACAGCTTCAAAGTGACCTGACATGGTCACTCTTCCCTTTCCCACCGGCTGAACACAAAATTCTCATCCCCCCATGTCTTTAAGTGGATTAAAGACAAAAGAACAGTTTGTGATATTACAGTTTTTCAACACAGCCTGCAAAAAGCATCTTTAAGCTTCGCGCTGAGTGTGCGACTCCGCCCTTTTTTCCTGTCGGCATCTTCAGCTTTGTCTCCCATGATTTACTCTCTCTTTCTCTCTGACCTTAACGTCGCCATGATCCTTTTCGGGCTTGTGGTTGAAAAAAGTCTCTTTGCCTTTATGCGTCTGGTTCATCAACTTGACCTTGCTTACGGTGGTTGCAGAAGACAGCATTGGTTCCTGCTGGGATCTGCACGGGGCTGTGGGGGGTGGTGGGAGTCGGGTCTCCAGTCCTTAGAAGGTGCGCCAGGTGGCATCAGCCATGCAGCAGCTTAATGGTTGTCTCTTAGCTGCCAGCGGCTCTGAGACAGCAATGGCCTGGCCGCCGCTAGGCCCAAACGGAGCAGGGCCGTAGCTCCGGCCTCCACCGGGCCCAAATGGAGCAGGGCCATAGCTCCGGCCCCCACCGGGCCCAAACAGAGCAGGGCCGTAGCTCCGGCCTCCACCGGGCCCAAATGGAGCAGGGCTGTAGCTCTGGCCCCGCTGCGCCGAGTGGCCGTGCCCAGCCTGACCCCCGCCAGGCCGAGACAGAGCACGGCCATGGCTCCAGCCCCGCCAGGCCCTGCAGGAGGCTCAAAAACCAAAGGAAAGCTCCCACATCTCCCTGCGGCTTAAATATGCAAATTTCGGAAAGCGTTATTGGTCCAAATGATTGTCCATCAACCCAGGTTCAAACCACCACAATCATGATGAAGTTTTCCTAGAGCAAATTTTACCTCTTTTAAACTATCTAAAACATAATTCAAATTCCAGACAGCACTCTCTTGAATCACAGTGCCACCAGTAAACAGCTGGGCAGGAAATTCTTCCAGTTTTCTATGCTTTGATTTGTAAGACTATTCGGGAGGACCGTACATCAGGGACCTGCACAAGGGACACTTAGTCCTCTTTCCCAAAAAAACCCAACCCCATACAACAAAACACAAAGAAAACAAAATTAAAAAAAAAAAAAACCAACAAGGAAAAAACCTCAAAACACATCCCCCCTCCAAAAAAAACCTGTTAAACTAACTCATACAGAAAATACTTCAGCAAGTTGCTGAATTTTCCTTTATTCCAGGACCCAGTAGTGTTTCCCGTAAAGCGTTGCCTGCACACATGACATTTTTTCCTTTGAAGGTAACAAATAAAGGCAGAATGCTTCTAGTGTTTTAGTTTCAACTTGGAGTCACACTTAATATCAGACTTAAGAAATGGAAACAGACTATACTTTTTCTGATAAATAAAAGGACAAGATTTTTTAATTACATAATCAGGAACAAGATTACAGAGAATAAGAAACAACAAAATATATCCGCAGATTACTCCTAAAAATTTTAAGTAATCTCTTGTGAGAGGCTTGAAAAAGGAAACAGATTTTAATTTTACAGAAACCAATTAAATGGGATTCTACTGTCCTCCTTAAGGCTGAATCTGAAAGTTAGCCTTGCTGGTAGGAGTTAGACATCCCAGTTCATACTCTCTTCCCAGCCAGCACTTCAAGGCAAAATCCTTCTCCTCTTTTCACCTCTTTTGATTCCAAACTTTATTTCTGGTCCTTTCACCAGCAGACTAATATCTCATTAGAGGAAATGTGTCTGAACATATCTGAACTCTCTCACTTCATTGCAAACAAAAGCAATGCAAGAAAACCACAGCCCTTCCCAGAGCTTTTCAAGATGGCCATCTTACTTTTGCTTTCTTTACTTGGGTTGTCTCTTCTATTTTAAATAGCTTTCTTGCTTGTCAAAATGTTTTCCATGCTGTCATAATATTTTTACAAGTCTTATGCCACAAAGAATATTTACTGTACGTACAGCTTTATCAAAACTGCAGTCTTTGATTTGGACAGATGCCCTGAATATCTAATCTATAGCTTATGCTTTTAGATTTGGATGCATTTCAGTGAAAAGCATCCCCCACACACCCTCCAACCCAGATGTGCAAACACAAACACACGTACACTTATGGAATTTTAAGGCCCTATAGGGCCACGCCATGGAATAAAAGCACTGTTTTTGCAGATAGCCCAGTAAACTCTTTGTGCCAAAAAACCAAACAGCCTCTTTCTCAAATGCTGCAGAACAGTGAAGAAAAAAAAATAGAAAGCAAGAGAAAAAGAAATTTGTGTTTGGAAGTTGTGAAGTTCCTGTAGTACAAAAACATCAAAAGAATAAAGAGATATGGCTGTTTTCCTTTCCATAAGTAGGGAGCTACACAGCTTAAGGTGTTTACGTGAGTCAGGGGGAATCTCCATATCTGTGTGTACACATAAATAGGCATGTAAATATATAATAAGTTAAAAACCAGAAAGTTAGACAAAATATAAAGCTACTTTCTGTAGTTTAGGGTTCTGTAAACTTTTACTCCTCACAGTAAGTTTCAAGAATTCATGCAGGCAAAACGTGCTTTGCAATCTTGTAAAATCTTCTAGCTCTTACCTATGCTAAAAAATACAACATCTCTTATAGTATGAGAGCATATCATTATCTTAACTGCCTGAGTGGTGGGGGAAAAGTATTGACAGCACAGGCATCTTGACAACATATGAACAACAGTTGTCCAATGAAGATTTTGTAAGCTGTTTTTTTGCTTGAATGGTGGGAATGTCCAGGGCATTTTTTGGTATAGAACAAGTTCATGCCACTTTTTCTGATCATTCCTTTATTGCAGGAAGAAACTAAACTGGGTAGCATGTGTACCCTTGATAAATATAACACGAAAAGAAATTTTATGTATCAAACTTACATGCAGAATGGGAAAATAAATTTAAAATTATATTCAGGGCCAAAAAGAGACAGAAGACAATTGGCAAAAAGGAGAACAATCTGAAATAAACTAAATTTATCCACTTTAAAGGAAGTTCTTTTTCCACTTTAAAGGAAGTTCTCTTTTCTTACAATGTAGTGTCAGCCATTGCATCCAACCAGTGTTGGATGTTATCACTTAGCTATCACTGCAGCCATCCATTTTCTGAAAAAAACCATCAATTCTCTCAGTGTAATGACATTTCCCAGTAACTGTTCTTTCTGCTTGTTGAAAATAAAAAGGTACAAAATTACTGATGGGTATTCTTCGGTGTATTGTAAAAAAAACCAAACCAAACAAACCAAGAACATTTTATCGATTCTTCTCTAGATTGATGCTCATTTTAGAAAGTTGATTCATATGCCATGCTGAAAAAATCCTATCATCTTGTAGTAATAACAACATGTGATAAAACAATGTCTCCATGGATCTCCAGGTGCTCCACAGAACACCATGAACTGGAAACACACTAAAGAGAACTACGTGAGGTCATGAGGTCATAAGGAAAAATGCAGAGAGAAATTTTGTGTCTCCTGAACTCCAAGCGCAAGGTCACACTATATGTTTACCTCCAGTCCTCTTCACAAATAACTGTGAATCAGTTCTGTTTCCACCATTCAATCAGTGTGTAAGACAGGAAAAAGCTTCCCATGTAAACAGAGATGTCCATCTCTTCAATACAGCAGTGTTATGACCTGACATAAAGCTAGGGAGTAACAATTTTGTGTTAATTTTATCATGATAGTTGCTCCAGTACACATGTTCTTCACAAGCAATGTAGTGCTATCAACAGAGCCATAATGAAAGAAGTTGGCAACACAGAGAAACTCAAAATATGTCATCAACTATAAAACTATATTTGAAAAAAAATCATTACGACAGATATTTTCTCTACAACAGGTAACATGAGGAGTGAAAGTCCAGGTTTTTGGAGTCTGTACCCTACCTCTCATACATCCAAGTAGGAATGAACAGAACAGTAAAATTCAAGATATAGGTAAAATGGTATCAGCCCATCCAGCTTCTTATTCCCAGGACACATTAAATAAATTAA